>JBBMKD010000025.1:3872184-3911041 GCA_037834095.1 Argya squamiceps
CCCTGCAGTGAGCCTGGATGGCCCATGGACAGCAGAGATCCCCTGGAGGGAGGGTGGGTCAGGGAAGAGATAAAGAAAACTGCTCCACCTGGTTTGAACAGCTGCTAACAGAACACACACTGCTGGTTACATCCTGCATTGCAACCAAGACAACCCACCCTCCTATCCTTTATGCAGTGATAAGTTTGTTTCTCTTCCCAAGCCTGGGACTGTGCTTCCCTTCTGCCTCCTCCTGGCAGAGGGTTTGTCATGGCAGTGGCAAAGCAGCAGATGGAGGCAGCAGAAGCCCCAGCATCAGAACCAGCCACATTAGCAGGCATGATGAAGGATGCTTCCTTGTTGATAAATATCATGTAAAGTGTTCTATCTGCATGAAAATGTGTGTAGTTTTCTGTGCAGAACCAAGGGGATTCCAAACTCTCTGCCCAGACTGGCAAAGCACACTCAGCCCTGTGGATGGCCTGAGATGCCTGTATGCTGCAGCATATTTTTGGATTTCTTATTGATTAATATCAAGCTTCAGTGCACCCATCTGTCTGTCTGTGTGCTGGGTGCAAGTTTCAAAGGAAGATAAGTGATGCACAATCAATTAAAAATGCGGGCAAAATTTAGGACTTCAGCAAATTTCAGTAAATTTTGAAAAGTAAGGTGTTGCCAGATTGAAATGTTCAACAGGTTCATGCAGTTTTCCTAGTAAATAAAACCCATCTCATAAATGCAATTAATACAAACCTGGGAGGCTGAATGAATAATGCTTCCAGCTCTCCTTGTTCAAAGAGATCAGGAAAACACAAGAGAGATGCGAAAGGCATTCTGGTGTCATAACAGCCTGGGATGGAGTTGTGAGATAACTGCAGTGATTTCCCAGAGACTACACAAATAATTTCAAAGTAGTTTGGCAGGTCTGCAGTTTGCAGAGCAGAAGCTATGTCTCTATTTTACCACAGACACATTTTACCTTACCCTGCAAGCTCTGCTTCAAAAGTCAAGTCCCCAGCTCTCCCCAAGCTGTGTCTTCAAATCCATTTGGAGCGGTGGATTCACTGTCTGTGTCGGGCTTGGCCATGCAAGCTATTAGCCTAGAAGTTACTGAGTGAAATCAAAAAGCAAAAAGCCTCTAAGAAACTTAACCCACCCATTTTAGCAGTCACCAAACCAGCTAACAAATAGAGACGATTTAAATTGCTTCACAATGCAAGCTGCTTGCAGAATACCTGACATCCTCTTGAGAGGTTAAAAAATAATCTATTTGCAGCCCTAAGGTTGAAGAATGCAATGAATTTAGCAAGCTCAAGCCTCACTGCACTTGTCTTTCATGCTACCAAATGTGTCCTTTTAAGATATTATACTGTTTCACAGCTGATTGAATAAAGAATTTAAGAAGATATCTTCTCACAGTATATCTGTTCTTAAGTCTCTTATCATTTCTTAATGTTGGAACACATTTGTGCCAAAATCCACAGGGCAGTTGGAAAATATTTATACAAAATGTCATGGCTGATGTTTTTAAAGCTTTGTTTGAATATCTAAGGAAGACTTGGGTTTCATACTTTACAAAAAAAAAAAAAAAAAATAGAGTGTTTCTCCACAGACAAATACTGTGTATCACCACAGGCTCTTTCCAAAGCAGTGGTTAATGACACAAAAAGGATCAGTAAACTACGACTTCAGATCAATAGATTGACAATGACCAGATTTGTCACTATAAATCCATTCCAATTAAGCAAATTACACATTAAATTTTTTGCCCCAGGGAACCTGCAGGTGATGTCGTGTGAGAGGGCTGAAGGACCTGAGGTTTCATTAAAGCCATGTGATGGTGGTGGTGCATTCAGGCACATCTCAGTGTGTGTGTGTTCACAAAGGTGTGGATGGCTATTTATACCTGTACACCCAGGTATGGATGTGCAGATGCACCAGGCATTTGTAACGTTTTTGTGCTCTAAATAATTCAGTGTGTTTGGAGGTATTTGAGACAAAAGCTGCCTTGGGATATCAGTAGGTCATACATTCAGTGAGAATTGGCTCCTCCATTAACGAGCACTGGCAAGGAATCAATATAGTGTGAGTTATGCTGTCAGCCTCTTCATTTCAGCTTCATAAAAATGTGGAAGAAATATCCAAATTTCACAATGGTTTATCTGAAGCAGAAAGAATCTCAGTGATTTATTTTGCATACGAAATTGCTGCAAGGCTGAGAGCAACAGAGTTCAGGGCCTTGGACAATTCTGGGTGCACAGGGGTTTGTGTAGGGAAGTCAATAAGCGTTATAGTTTTCCTGGCTTCTCATCACAGTATTTTTTTCTGGGTGGATGTTGTGGGTTTTGGAGTTTTTTTAAGAACCAAAGTTAATGGCAAGAGCCAATATCATGCTTGCCAAATTCACTGAAACTCTGTAAACCGCTGACTGAGGTAAGAACATGCAGATGTTGAGGAGCAGAAATTTCTGCTTTAAAGCACTGATGAAGTTATTGCTCAAAGGTAACAAAGAGAAAACTAAATTAAATTCTTTAAAATATATGTGTCTGAAATAGTAAAATCTCACACAAAGTCAGCTTTTATGTACTTCAGAATATACCTGTGTTCCTGTTAGTTCAAGTATGTGCAAAATGCTCCTGGTCAGATCAAAAGCCTTCAGCATCAGTATAGGTTGGGCTCTTTTCCACTTATAAACTGCCTTCTGCAGCAAACTGACCTTTCTCTGAATAGGTCAACATCTTCCAGGGCCCAGGGACCACTGGCTGACCTGTGTTACAATGATGAATTTCTCGAGTGCTTTGCTGATATCAGTGCAGCCACTCCATTATATTCTGGTGTGAGAGCAGGAGCTTCCCTGGGAGCTGCCTTCAAGTATCCTTGTGATCAGTTAAAAAACTTTCAATTCATTTCTTGCAGTGGTAATTAATTAAACAAAGGCTTGAAATCTAGTCCTTGCACTCTGCCAGGAGCAGTGAATGAGCAGGTCAGAGAGAGAACTGTAGGTGAGGAAATCTGCTAACATTTAACCTTGGAGGCTGCAATTTGTGTTTGTGCTGGAGAGGAGTGTCTGCAGAGGCACTGACAGGGATTTTGCTCCACTCTGAGATTGCCTATGGATAAACAGAGTCTACCTGGTTTCTCTGTGACCCATTTTATCATCTCTGCAAGCACTGAATCTGAGATGGATATTCCAGTTTAGAAAGTGGAAAATAAAATTAGTTTGCTTTGAACTAAGAATGGATATTGCTGACAAACTCCATCAGAGATGATCAGGGCAAAGCTGATATTACATGTTACTTGACAATTTTTCTCTCATTGAAATTAAAGACATTTAGGCTGCTTTCAAACAAAGCTGTGTCTGCTTCTCTAGAACTGCACTTGTCTGCCTTGGGGGACCTTCAGAAATGTCTATTTATGATAAACCACTTCAAGCAGAAAGTTTTAAGCCATGCAGAATGTTAGCAACTATAAAGAAAAAACATGTCTGTTTAATTCAGATCATTTTCCAATTTATGTAAATGAAAGGCTGGCAATTTTTTTTTTCTTTTGCCCAATTTTCTAATTTTCAGTGTTTTGTTGCATCAAAACAGGCAAACAAAACTGGTTGTATTTACTGGGATGTGTGTTTAGCACCAAAATCAAGGCAACATATACAATCTTGCAAAGCACCTTTGGGGTTGGCTTTGCATGACACTGCCATCAGTAAGTGGATAAATTCAGTCCAGATTCAGCATTGGCTTTCACCAAATCATTTGGTGATTTAAATTTAGAATTCACATCCATTTGGGATGTGTTTTGGTGTTGATTTGAACCTTGATTCCTGATCTGAGCATGCTGAGAATTAGTGCCTTATGTGGGAGTTATAGATTCCACTGGTGCTGGGGCCACTGTGCTCAGAAAGCAAATAAGGATTCTGTGTGAATCCCATCACCTGTGGATGTTATGCCTCTTCTGTAGTGAGGGAATTGTGTTGGCACCTTCCTGTATGTGGGAGAAAAAAAACAGTTTTTCCTCAGGTTGTGAAACTGCCCAGTTGGGACAGGTCAGATCAAAATGGTGTGGGAGTGGTGTGAGTTTAAACCACCTTATATGAGTAGCATTTAATTTTTTTTTTTAATGAGGAAGATGTAATGATTATTATTGGATAACCCAGCAGGCAGTGGATTACTGAAGTTCCTTTAAGTACTCAGGGAATTGATTTGTTTTGAGGGTGAAGGTCAGCCTGGGAATGAAGACACCTGAAGCAGTGACCATGGTAGCCATGAACCAGCCCAGTGTCACCCTTTCCCTCCTGGAATCTGCTTTGCTTCCATCAAATACCAGGCAATGGATTTTTCTCACAGGTCCAACACTGTGGCAAATCAGGTACTTTAGTGAAGGTTCTTGATCTGTAATCCCAGAGTCCCTGAGAAACTCATTTAATATCACTCGGCTCTGACTGCCAGGGTCTGTGTGGTTAATGGGCTCTCCATAAAAAAGAATAACTATATTGGGATAATATTGGGCCCTGTTATGTGCTTAATTGGTCACATGCATGGGCTGAAGTGTGAAGGCAAGGAAGTACAAAGCTGGAATGCCTGTACCCAGAAGGATCACATTCATTTCAATAAAAATCTCTGCTGGATATTTTCAGACAGAATATTCTTTGTGGTTCCCACACAGGAAGCATAGACATGAAACTGCACCCTATAGTGTTTTGGTGATTTAAATTTAGAATTCAGCATTGAATCTGCATGGGTACAATTCACTGCCTAAGTGAATTTCCCAGCTACTATAGAATGTACCAGTAATGTGCACTAAAATAGAGGACACTCCGAGGCCTTGTGCAGCACTAGGTTTTTTGTAAGTGCAGTTTACAAGGGAGCTTGTAGAGCTACAGACAGAAAATAACACAAAAAACAGAGTGAAAATATAGATGGAATACTGAAGTAAAGAGTATCAGTGAGACTATGTGCTAAAAAGTGATTTAATATTAATTTTGCATTGTGCTTGAATATTCTTGAGCCAGCTTGGAAACTCAAAGGTAGAAACAAAATAATGTCACAGATAAATAGTGGAGAAATATGTTCTGTGTATGCTGAGAATAGATTTAACACATAATGTGTCTAAATCTCATTCAAATGAGATGGCATTTCTTGGTGAATGACTTCCATTTCTTGGCATCACATATCTAATAGCCTCATAGTGCTGTAGTAGAAAACTTATACAAGTATAATCCAATAAAGCAAAAAAGTTACTAAAGAGCCAATAAACTTGAGATAAAAGCCTTTAATCCCATGACCCTTTAAGAGGAAACAGGGGTCAGAGCTTACCAAGGCACAGCTGATGTTTCTGGAATTTTAAATGCCCAGCGCTCTTGATTTGGCACAAACTTGTGTACTTTTGTGTAGAGCTAAAGGACTAGAGATATGAAAATATCATATAGTAAATTAAAGGATGTGAGGGTTTGGATTTTTAGCCCAGGTAACTCTGCCTGCTTTTCTTCTTTTGCCCCATTTTATTTTTTTTTCTCTCAAGGATCTTTTTGAAGAATTTTCTATGAGTGCAATATTTTGTACAGGAATGTTTTGTTCATTTTTTTTATCCTGTTTAAATATAGGTCTATCCTCCATTTTCATGCATGTTTTGAGTTGCTTTTCTTTATTCAGATTAGAATGTAGAGGTATTTCTCATGAAATAGAAATATTTCTACCCTCTGCAGCATTACAAGCATAATTTCTTAATTTTATCTCCACAGAGCAACCAGGCAGGGAAACATATTGTTATCAGGTTTTTGATGCTGGCAATCTGGAAAAGTGGATATTGTGTTCTGTTGCTGCATTTTGTCAGCACAAGCATAGTATATATTTTAGTGGTGTTTACATCAGAAACCCTAATTTACTTACGTGTGATTTCTATAGCAGTTTGTCAAGGCAGTCAACTGAAATACAGGTTTTGCATTGTTGCTTCAGATATGACTAATTTGTGACTGAAAACCAGAAAGGATTTTTTGTAAATCTCTTGGTTGGTATTTTAATTGTACTTGGTTGGTATTTTAAATGCACCACTCAGTCCAGTTTCAAACTATTTATTGGATTCAAGCAACAATTGAGAGATGATATTTGTTAGGGAGAAGATAAATTGGTATAATACAATATTTAAAAATACAGAACTGTGCCAATGGCTGCCCCCTAGCAATGAATAGTGAGTGACAAGGAAGCAATGAGAATGAATTTATATGTATGTATATAATGCCTGATACAGTAACCTCCAGCAAAGGGAAAAAATTCCTCACTATTGTGAATCCAATAAGGCAACCATAGTTGCAATGAACATTTTGATTTTCTTTGACTTCAGGGAGTGGACTTGAACCTGAATCTGAACTTTTGGCAGGTGCAGTTTCTTACTGCCAGTGACAACCAAGAGCTGGTTTCCCTTTGTTTTCCTCTGATAAGAGCTTCAGAAGGAGATCATGTATCAGAGGATAACCAAGTGATCAAACCCAGGTTTTACTCCCTACTATAAAATGACCTTTTAAAAAGTGCATCATTTGGCGCCGTAGTATCCATTGATTTCTACTAATGTCTTTTTATCCTTTAGAGCACCATGAAAACTCTGTGGAATTTAATCCTGCAACTCACACAGGTGTGCTGATAATTCCTGCTTAATAAGGGCAAAATGTCTTTCTTTACTCAGAAATTATGCTGGTTATTGTGGAAACAACGGAAATGCAGAAGAGGAGTAGATTTGATTAATTGTATCAACTCTCTGATTAAAATCCAATAAATTTTAGAAGATTTTTTTTATAATTAGTATTTCGTAGAGATGTTACAAGCAGTGTCTGAAATTAATGTTGCAGTTTAAGAAGATGCAAAAATAAGTTCAAGGAAAAGCTAAAAAGAGTCAAAGGCTGAGCAGTGAAAAGATGAGACAGAGAAGCCAATGTGTTCACAAGTGCCTCTTTTACAACAGTGTTTTATCACTTCACTTATGAAAAGGAACTTTCTCTCTTAAACTGCCTCCATCCAAGAAAAATTAGGGTTGTAATATCAATCTTGATAAATGTTCTCCTGTTGTATTTCTGGTATGTTGTTTAAGCAAGCCAGATAGAAAAGAGTCCCTTAAAGCTCTCCTGCGTGGCTGTTTTCAGTGGTTGTAGCAGCATTGTAAAGAAATGTATTTTGGGGCTGACTGTCCCAATGAGCTGTGAAGGTGATGAAGTGATTGGTAGCTGTTTCTCCTTCCATCCCATAACTTCCTATGAAATTCCTCTTGCATATCTCAGTTCAAGTGCTGTAACTGTGGAAATTTTCTTGCAGGTTTTTTTAAGAACTCTCTTTTCCAGTGCTTAATCTCCTCTTTGTTTCCAGAGAAAAATCTTCAGCATATTGTCGCTGCAGAGCAGGCACTGAAAGAATGATCTTCTCTTTCCACTTCAATTATTAATTCAGGCTGCCTAAGTTGTTCTCCTGTCAAAGTACAGCCCTCACTTTCAGATGCTTATGCAACAGAAGAATACAATCCCCACAGTCCGAGATTCACACAGCAGCTTGTTACTATGAAAGTTCTTTCATTTTTTCTTTTCTTTTCTTAATTTTTCCACAAAATGTTGCCAGCCAGTTGATTTTTTCTTATAAAGTGGAGGGACTGTGAATTGTCATAATAAACCTCACCAAGCTTTCTGATGAACTTGTCAACAGTTAGAAATCTCGTTGTCATGGGAAAATAAAAAAATAATATATTTCCTCTCCATAATGACTAGTTTTGCTGCAGCCATCACTCTATGGAAGTGCTTTTAGTTCTCACTCATTCTGGTTAGATTCTTGTTGTGCCTGAGCTGCTTGAAATACAGAAACATGTTGTGTTTTGGTTTTGAATGGCTGTATGCAGAGTTTCTACATTTCCGTCAGGTACAATTTCAATGCAGTGCTAACAACCTACACCTGTGCTGTCTTTTCTCCCTCCCCACATACAGGTGCTTCTGTTAAAACAGGCTGAAAATCAGGACATGGACAACTTGGCATGTGCCTTTTATTTTTAACAAAATGAGTGATATTATGCATGTCCTTCCCAGCCACTCATCAGTATTAGTGCCGTTTGGAGCTGCACTGCTCCCTTCTTTATTTTAGTGTGTCTCCTTCTTGTGAAAAAAGCCAGATTGACAGGCTTGAAAGCTGAAATCCCTCTGTTTATCTTGGGGCTGTGATAGTATAGTCAGTGACAGCACAAACATCCACCCTGCCTCATCTATATGCCTCGAGTGTGAGCAAAGATAGTGCAGTCTCCATGGCCATTAAATCCTGTTGATTCCATCAATAAGAATGCCAGTTACTGAGGGATGTCACAGTGACTTTGTGATCCGAGTGACTGCTCCAAACAGGCTGGATTGAGACACCAAATTCATCTCACATACCTCAGCACAAATACCATGGTAATGGCTTTCACTCACGGGGAATCTGGCATGGATTCAGAAGGTGTCTTAGATTTAAACCTCTCTGAAATTCAATCACCTTCCCCTGAGCCAGACAGTCCCTCCACTTACTTGAGAAACTTGTTCATGTTTTTTAACAGGTTCCTTTTCATGTATGAGGTCTTTCTTGTTTTCAGGAGCTTTCTATCAGAAAGAAACCGTTTCTAGGGTATGAGAGGCACGTGAATAAGAATACTTAAAGATTGTGAATGTAAAAAACTGCACAGTCTGGTGCTGCTGCAGCTATTTGATGCTGTTAAATGAGCTGCAGGGACCTGTCCTTAATCTCAATTTTGCCCCTGCTCACGTCCCCACAGGAGTTGCAAAAGCCTAAAGGGCTCCATGTGTAATGGGGTAGCCCCTAGCAAAAGCATCTCCCTTCCTGCCTCAGCTTCCCCAAGTAAAACCTGAAGATAAAAAACTCTGTGAAGATAAAATGTTAAAAAACAGATTAATTTATATTTTGGTGTTTTATCAGACAAGATACTAAGTAGTACTGCCACCTTATTTAGCTACCCATCAGTAGATTAAAAAAGGGAATATATTTAGAATTTTGATTTCATTAAGAATTTCAGGCTAATGAAATGTGGTGTAGATCATTTGCTGCCTTCTTTTTCATTTTAGAATTCTTCCCTAGGAAAAACTCTAAATACTCTTAGAAAATTCAAATGCCAGTAGCAGCAAAGTTTGCTTCAAGACAAATCTGTAGAAAACATATGAGCTTCATTACTTATCAGGCAATATTTAACTGAACTAGTATGGTGAACAGATGCTGCTCTCCAAAGGGTGCTTTTATCTAGAGATCATTTTGAACATACAGAGAAAGAAAATGGAGAAAGAACTGTAAAATTTTAGCTGCAAAAAAGAAATCCATATTTGTTCTAAACCAGAAAATGAAGTTTTTCTATCACCCCAGGAGTTCCCTGTGTAGGAGGAGTGTTCCTGTGTGCACAGACTTTTCCATGGAAAGGCTTGGTGTGGTCAATAGAAAGTGAGTTCTTAGGCAACACCACAGAGTGGCTTGTCTGAAGTGGCTGTAGAGAAAATGCTTTGGAGATTCATCTGCTTTATCAGGCATCTCCCCAGGAACTCCAGGCAGGCTCTCCATGGGAGCAAGGGACTTGGGGCTGTGGGGAGAATTTAATATTTGGTTCTGCAGTTGGTGAAAAAGTATCTCTGATGGTGATTTGGTGCCAATTCCAAACACCAAGGGACACAGAATATCCTGAGCTGGAAGGGAGTCACAAGGATCATGGATGCAGCTCCTGTCCCTGCACAGACATCCCAACAATCCCATCCTGTGCAGCCCCAGCTCCCTCCTTTGGACACTCTCCAGCAGCTTTGGCTCTTTTTTACCTCGTGGTGCCCAGAGCTGCTGCAGCCCTGGCAGAGCAGAACAATCCCCTGGGCCTGGTTGCATCATCTCCCTCCAAATTGCTGTAGTGAACACAAAACTTTTTTCCAAATTTACAAGTCCATAAAACCCAAACTAATTTTATGTCAGCATCTTCTTATTCCACGTGGTCAGTCTGTTTGGTGGAGAGAAGGCAAGGCTGCAATTCCCTGCATGCAGAGTTTTCCATACCAGGAGTAATGGAAGCTATGGGGTAACTGTTGACCGGGTTCCTGATTTGATTCTGCAGAGGCAGAAATACAACTTTCAGTTCATAACCTGCAGGTGCATCACAGGATAGCCAATGTCCCTGTCATTCCTCAGATAAGCTCTGCATTTTGCTTGTCATTAGAGATGGTCCCAAACCATCCAAAATTTTGGATATTTTGAAAATTCCAGCATATATAATCTAAGTCCTGTTGACATTCCTGACAGTTATGTCTTTGCTAACATATTTTTTCCCATGTATATCTTTGGCAGGAAGGGAGAAGATATTTTTACACTGAATATGAGTTTAGGGGTATCAAATCTCCAAATCAGCTGTGGCTTAGGTAATTTGAACATTTTTTTCTGTTGACTTTAACAGTGTCTGTTGTTTGGACATAGGAGGAAACCCAACTATGGGGGGAAAATAAAGCTGTACCTCTAATATGAAAGCCACCATATGTTGTATAAGTCCTTTTAGGGCAGTGCCCCTTTGTTTTGGTATTTATGATTGTCACTCTTACAAGGTTGCCCATACTCCTAACCATGAACTATATATAAATTTTGTTAAACATATAAATATATAGAATTTGCATTAAGTTCATCATGTCTGTGCCTTAAGGAACACATTTTCATTGTAAAATTCACTTGTAAGATCAGTTGTAAAAACACCTTTGACTTGTGGCCACATAAAACCAATATATTAGTAATCAGTAAATGATTAACACACATTTTCCTCCTTAGTTTTTTAGGTCAATGTTGAGTAGGACAGTGAGAACTAATGCACATTATAATGTATAAGTGCTACGAAATAATGGATGGCATCCTGTAATCATGTATTTTAATATTATTTATACATGTCTCTCTCATGTGTTACCCAGTGGAGTCACTTGCAATAATGTAATTTAAGAAAAGCACTGCGTAGACCTGTCATCCATTTGTCCAAAATTGTCATCTTGGTTTACAGTGCTACTGATATTTGCTGCTCCCCTTTTTCAAACATTAATGCTGTTTACTGCTTTGCCTGGAGAGAGCCACAAACATGGACTGATCCCACAGGGACTCACAGCCAGAGCTCAACATCCAGAGTTTCACAGGGAGCATGAGGAAGAGCCACCTCTGACTGCTGTGCTCCTCTCTTGTTTGGTCACAAAATGCATGGACAAGGGTAAAATCTCAGAGTTCAGAGCTTCCTCAAAGTATTTGTTGATTTGTTATAGGCTTGGAGCAGTCTGACTACATCAAACTACTTAAACTATGGCCTCGTAGTAAATAACTATGGCCTCGTAGTAAATAACTATGGCCTCGTAGTAAATAATAACTTTAGTTTTGTTAAATAACAAAATAACACAGAAGCATTTGGCTTCCTTTTTAAAATACATGTTAAAAGCACCTGGTAGAGGATTCCCATTGATAATTCATTATATCAATGTGGCAGGCTTTAGTAAGGAAAATAAGCAATTTTAATGAGAATGCAGTGACAGAAAAATAAACAAAACAGGATTGGACTATGGGCATTTGAATGTATTGCACTTCTCATGGGCCCTTTTAAGTGACTTTCCCATGGAATGTGGTCAGAACCTGTGTTCTACTGATGTCCTCAGCACCACTGCAGGGGAGTTCAGTAGCCCTGTGGCACTGGATAGCATCCTTATCAGGGGTATGCTGATAACCATGCTTCTCTGTCCTTATTCTACATCTGGGTGTAGTTTTCAATGTATGAAACATAAAGATGCACCTTCAAATGCACTCCACAGGTTTCTCCAAATGATGCAGTCCTAAAATAGAACTTTTAAGCTCAGTATGAGTGGCCAGGAAACACAGTGGAGCCCAGGAGTTTGCACTTGTAGGGCTTTACTTGCACTGGGTTGGGTGTTGCCCGTTCATCTGAGCACCAACAAACCCACAGGATGTTTTGAGTGTCAATTACTTGAATTCACAGAGCTGGGAGCTGGCAGAGAGCTTGTGTTTGTCTGTTCCCATCTATGTAGACACACCCTAGATTTTCAGCCTTGATCTTAGGAAAGAAAGAAAGGAGGGATCCCACTGTTCATGTGAAATCCTCTGCTGAGCTCAGTTTGATTCCCCGTGGAGAGCCACCCACCAGTGGGGAAACAGTAGACACAAACACATACACAGTGCTAAAATACAAAATTGTGTGTATTCTTCTAGTAAATATGTGTGTCCAAGTAAACTGAAGAAGAAATATTAGAAATCTGCATTTTTGCAAGACCCATCTGCTGTCTGAAGTTGGGATATTTGAGATTTGAAGGCATTAGAAGATTTTAAGATTAGAAGACTTAAAGAAAGCAGATGGCTTCATCTTTTTTAATTTAATTAAATTTATTTAGTATGAGAAAGGGAGAAAGCTAACTGTCTCCAGCATAAAAGCTCTTTAAATGCATTAGTTCCTGAGAGGCCTGCAATCTGAACACTGGCACTGTGCTTTTTAGATGAATTAGATATTGTCTTCCTTCATTCCTTATAAATTGTGAGGCAGAATAGCTTCTGAAGCTCCTTTTAATACAGGAGGATGCTCAGGCATCCAGTCTTGAATTGCAAGTATGGTACTGTGGAACAGTAAAAGTGTAATTCAGAACTATTTCTCATTCATGTTGTCTAATTATGTCCTAGACCATCTAGAAGATCATCTACTTAGCAATGAAAAAAAAAAAAAATTCATTTGAGATCTATGTACTTAGAAACATCACCTTCATTTCAGCTTTTTCATGTCAGTTTTTATCCAAGATAACTGCAGGACTCCTAGGTCCTGCCTTTTAGAAATATTTTCTCCTGCTTGTCCCCAGATTCACTAATGCTACTAAGATTAAAAGAACACATGCAATCTTGTGTGTGAACCACAGACAGGTAATAATAAAGCATACACTTTCATAGATACTATATTTTAAAGCTCTTTAAGCAATGATGAGTTTCACACCTTCCGTGCTAGTCTGTTACAGTGTTTAATTATCCAGAACAATTTAGAACAAAAATCAGTACACTTGAACTCATTAATGTAAGGCAAAGCAGAGCTTTTTTAAAGCAACCCCCAGACAGGATTTGTAAACATCAACTTCATTTTTATTTGGTACAAAGCACATTAACAGCAGCAGCAGAGAGAGAGCTAAAATTTTACAAGTAGAGAATTAATCACAGCGGGTGATGACAGGCTGGTAAAGTGTCTCATTAGGAAAAGAATAACAAGGAGTTTAATAGAGAGCCAGAGTTTTGTAAGGATAATGGCCTGGGTTTTCAGAAGCTATTGGTGATTTGGGAATGCCTCAGTTCTGATATCAATCCAAAACACCTCGTTTTCAGTAGGAGCTTCAGACATTTCCCTGCAGCTTCTTTAAAGCTCTTTGAGGGTGGGCACCCCAAAGCCAACAGACTCTTTTATCCATTCCAGGCAAAAATCTTTCTAAACCACCTAGATACAGAATTTTCAGCAGACAACAGCAATGGTTTATGAGGCAGATTTGCAGCTGATGTGAAATATCACAGCCCCAGATGCAGCAGGCAGAGCAGTGCCAGCTTTAGGACAGTTGGAGATCCTGAACTCCCTGCAGCAGGTAAAGGACAAACCAGTGTAAGGAAAAGCTCTGTGTCCTGGGGAAAGCTGCAAACACCCCCTGCCCCAATCAGGCACCCACACCACTCACAAGAGTTTGGAAATGCTTTATTCCTTGCTTGCAGCAGACACAACTAACTCAAGATCCCATCTGGAAAGGGCATCATAAACCCAGCTGGCAGGAGCAGGGGACAGAACCATAAAAGACAAGAACGAGCAGTAACTTGGATCGACAGGTTGGAAAACGGGAGGCACTAGAAGAAGTTCTGGTGTTATTTCTGCTGTTGGGGGGATGAGGCAGGAGTTTTACAGGGAGTGTGCTTGGTAGTTTACTCCTGTGAAGTATAACTACTCTCTTCAAACAGATTATCTGCAAAAGTACTGGCTTTTTTATCTTTTTTAAGATTTTACAATACATTTAAATGCATTATTTTGTTTGGGGGTTGCTCTCATGGGTGCCTTTTCCTCAACTACTGAGAATATAATTTATGTAACCTTTTAACACCATATATTGCAGGTAGGCATTTTATGGCATAATTTATTTATATTTTACTGTTGCTCCGTGCAATAATGAGGTTTCTGCTGCTTCCAATTTCATTTATTAGAGCAGGAAGGACAATGGGCAAAAAAATCATCATAACCAAGGGCTGAAAACACGGTAAGGATTTCAGCAATGCCTCATTTTTAGAGGCCTTTACCTGGTGTAATATGTACCTACATGTTAGTAGACTTTGAAATGACGTAGGAAGAAGAATACACTGCAAAACAATAACTCATGATGTAGCAAAACTAATAAAACTTGTAAAAGAAGTGAAGGTTTGCCTGTTGGAGCAAGAAAATATTTTTTTTTCCTTCTGATGCTTCTTCCCTTCACCATTGACATCACAGGGAGAATTTTAATTCCCACCCCCAATCTACTGAAGTAACATTGACAAGATTTTTTAGTGTTAGCAATATAGTCAAATTATTTCTAGATATTCAGTGCACAATAAATCTACTTAGGGTGCTTTGTTCTGATGAACTCATTTAAATGTATTATATTAAAAAATTACATTTTCAGAGGCTTCTCTAGACACTTCTTAATCGGTTGTCATGGTGATGTCACTGATTACAGTTTTTAATGTCCCATTTGAAGATTATGCACTACTTAATGATCCAAAAAGTAGGTCTAATTTCTTTAGAGAAAAAAAAACCCCACAACTCTTTTCATGCAACGAATTGCACAGGTTACTCAGTACAAAATAATGAAAAAATGCAAATGGAACATTGTAAAGAAAGATTTGGTTGAGATTATAGGCCAAGAAGATGTTCTACACCAAGAAGCTTTTTAATAAATATAGCAAAAGAATAAAAAAAGTTGCAATAACTAAAATTGTGGATGTGGATGAGAGTAAAGAACACTGAAAATATCCTTGTTCAGTCTTCAACTCTCTTTACAATTACAAAACAATAATGATTTGGAGAGCATGAGAAATTATTTTGTATTTTAAAGGAGTTTGTTGTGACATTCTCAGGTCCTGGTGGCACTGTCCCTTTGATTTAGTGACTTTGCAATCTGCAGCAGAACTCTAGCTGGGAATTCACTTTCAGCTTCACCTGAGCATGTTCCACATCTGAAGGGGAAAAAAAGCCCCAAAAACTCATTACCTTTCTGTTTCAGACAACTTTTCTCATGCTTGAAGGGTTAAATGTCATTGTGGTTGCTCTAGAAATTTAAACATGGTTTTCATAGCAATTATTTAAATTTCCGGAGGTTTTGCAGCAGAGATTTTTTTAAGATTTCTTCTTTTATGGGTGTCCTGGCCTGTAACAACCCTCCCATCCATGTTCCTCCTGTCCCTCCAGTCTGGGACGTGACAAATAAACTCAGAACATTTGAACTGGGTTCCAACCAGTTCAGCTGAAACCAGCTGATCTCTTCCCAGCCCAAAGAACCTGCCTGAGGTTAGTCCAGAATAAATCCCCTGAATTTGTGTGCCAGGGGCACAGAGTCCTCAGCAAGAGATGGTTCTGCCAGCCCATCCTCTCCTTCACAGCTCTAAAATTTTAATCCTTAGCCTGACTTCTAGCACACTGAAGTCAAGGAATTAGAAGAGTGAACTGTTTGTTTACTAGCAAAGGAATTGTAAAAATCATGGAGGGAATAGGGGAGGGAGAGAATAGGGGGATAACAAAGGAAAAATTAAATTTCAGGGGAAAAAATCCACCACCACTCACATTATGGGATCATTCATCTTTATCTAAGGCCTGGGTTTGCAGAAATATTTACACACTTAAATCTCATTCCTGCTGGAGAGAATTAGGTATCTAATGCCTTGATTTTTGGCGAATAAAATACTGCTTTACCTTCTGAAAAAAACAATTTTTTTTGTGATATCCATTGAGAAAAGTCTGTCAATTCAAGTTTCAAATCTGTAAAGATTCAGGTTTTTGTTTTTAATTTTTTGGTAGATTCCAGATTTCTGTACCTATTAAAACTTCTAAATGAGACAAGGGTCAGAACACAAGGAATAATGAAGATTTGCCTTGTGACAGATTCTGAAGGCAACAAAAGGAAAATTGTGTATTTTGAGCATAGGGAAAATTGAAGATTTTCATAGACAAGAAAATTCTGTAGGTCAAGGATTTCATTCACAGGGCAATAAAAACAGCTTTGGTTTTGTTTGGAAAATAACCATCTTCTGGGTTTTTTTCCTAGACAATAGCAGTCTCAGAAAATCTGGAGGGAGTGAAAACAAGTCTTTCAAAAGAACTGTGCTTTGTTCATTGACAGAGGGGAAGATTTTGAGGGGGAAAAATATTCTGTGAAAAAGGTTGGGGTGTTTTTGGTTTGGGGTTTTTCTTGTTTGTTTGTTTTTGTTTTGGTTTTTGTGTTTTTGTTTTGGTTTGGTTTTTTGTTGTTGTTTGGTTTGGGGGTTTTTTTGTTGGTTTTTTTTTGTTGTTTATTTTTTTAGGTAAACCAAAAACAAACCCCAAAGAACTTCCAAACTTGTTTGGGGGTTTTTTTTGGGGGGGAGGATTTCTTCCTGATATTTGAAATAGATCTATCTGATCCCTGCTGTAATGGGTTTAAGGAAGTGATTCCTCTGTCTTGCTTACAAAATGCTGTCAAATGCCACAACACTGATTCAGTGTTCAGCTGTTTTACTGACATTTGCAGCTAAGGCTGAATTTTACTGTGCTCAGGCCTAATTTTACCTCATCAGAGCTCCAATACTTTAATGCCTGGCAGCAAGTATAATATGTATTAATGAAAACAACCAACTCTCCACAGAGAGGTTCTGATAACCCCTTGAAGGTTCATTCATCCACAATGCAAGCACTTTGTAACAGTAAAGGATGATACCACAAATGTCTTTAAAGATCCATTAGAAGGGAGTCAGCAGAGGAAAACTTATAAAGGTTGTATGATCTGAAGGTGATTATGCACATGCTAAAGTTGCCAGAACCTTCTGGTGCTTCCCTGCAGCCAAAAATACCATGTTGGCACATTATGAAGTTTGGACTATGGAAAGAAAATGGTTTTATTCAGCATGAAAGTTAAAGATAAAACCCTTCAGAACTGAACCTAATTGTCCTTTGAGGTATTTCTTAAGGTCAAAGATGTACTTGATGGTAATTATAGTTCTCTTCTCGTGAAATCTTTGCAATTGTACTAAAAGCAATACCAAAACCTCCTGAGCTTATATTGGCTTTGCTGCAGAGAGAAATAATGTTTCCTCTTTCTTTTCAGTAAATAATGCTAATTTAAAAGGTCACTGTGTTTTAGTTTTCCTGTGGTGCTTATAACTGCAATTAAACCAATATCAGTCAAAATGAATTATTCAGAAAAGTCTAAAAGGAAATAGTGAGGAGTAGTACAGAAAACAAATGGCCATTTTGATCAGGAGGCCAACCTCATTAGAATCTCAGTTAAGAAATGAGCCACCACTTTTTTTACAAGAGGCAGACATCCTTTTTTGACATTCGCTTCTCTCATAAAGTATTTCCTTCACCCCTTAGAAGTGAGAGAAATTTGCACCTACCTTTGCGTGCTCCTCCAAAAACTTTGTGTGTTTTCTGTAGTGCAGGATCTGCTTGAGCAATGGCCCTTTTGAAAAGGAAAATAAATGTAATGCCATAAAACAATCCTCACTCTCCAGCCTCCCCAGTGCTCAGTATCGGGAAAGCAAACAAGGACAGAAAAAAGGCAAACCCCATCTGTCCCATTCTGTGCTTCTCTTGGTGACTATTTAGGCCTGGCAGGCTGGGACTTCCAGGCTCTGACAAGTTATCTCCCCTTGTTTTAAGACCTCAGCTCTGCTGCTTTGCCTCCAGCCTAAAGTTTGCATAAATTCTCACACTGTCTCTGTCTCTTCTCCCCTCCCAGCCTGGTTCTCCAGGCTGCTCTGAGGTGTTGTGGCTGTGCAGCTCCTGCTGATGGGAGTGCTGCTTGATTGCTGTCAGCCTCAGCAGCCTGGGCTGGAGATCCCTCCTGCCTTCCCTCCTTCCATCCCTCAGTTCCTGTCCCTAGCACCTCACCGTGGTCCCCCAGCTTTCCTCAGCATCATCACTTCTCCTCTTGGGTCTGTGTCCTTCTAATCATCCCATGGGAACTCAAAGGTGTTTCTGTTCAAGTTACTTTTGGGAGGAGGATGTTTTGGGCTGAGCACGTTTCTGTACATACCCCTGACATTGTTAAAGGAAGGAATATCTGTGAGGCTTATCAATAACTAAGTGTTAAGTCATCTCACTCCTTTGGCCTTATTTGATGTAATGCTGATGCCTTAAGTAGTAGCTTTCATGTATTTCAGATTCTGTGCTGCCCAGGGGTGCAGTTCTGAGCTCACATTCAGTGTCACTCAGCTCTGCACAGAGTAAGGAGACAAAACAAATCCTTTTCCTGCTGGAGACCAAGGACAACTTTCAGGCCCAAAACCACAAACAACAGTGGGCTGAAGTGAGGAACAAGAAGGATGAGACCTCACAACCTGAAGCTGTAATTGGACAATTAAGCCCCAATATGCAAATGGACCAAAACTTATAAAAATGTAAGATTTCGTGACCAGTCAGACATTTTGTGACCATTTTGGGTCCACCTTGGGTGTAGCCCTGGTCAGGCTCTTGTCCTGCCCAAGGTGTATCGTAAAGGCCTTTCAATAAATCCCTACTTTACTCTCTAGCTCTGTCCGGTCTCTGTTTCAGGTCAGCCTTCCCAAGGCATCAATGCTTTCTCTTATTTTAGGTTTTATTTGTATTTATGATCTGAGAAATGCCAGTGTTCCAACTGACCTTTCTGGGAATTGCTCACCAATGCTTTCTTTTCTCAGCCAAACTTCAACATTTCTTCTGAGGAAATGTTCAATTTCTATATCTGCATAATCCCACCTTGGGAAGTTCATTAAAAACTCTGGTTTAGCTTCACTTCTTTCAATGGCTGGGATTTTTTTGAGGAAAGCCAAGTCCTATAAGAATAAGAGAAAATTTTAATGGTGGGAAACAAAAAAAGTGTTATTAAAGTGCACAGAAGCACTACAATTTAAATGCTTTCTCTGTTCATGAAAACAGACTGCTTGTTATATCTTTATTACCATTTATATGCCCAAACTGCATTCTCTCATTTCTTCACAATAATGAACATTTATGCTCAGACAATAGCTTGTTTAAACCAAATATAGGTCATTACACTTATTTGAAGTACTCGTTGCTATCTGGCATTATATGCTGACCTTTTCTTTCTCAGATTAAATAATTTCATACTAACATGCAAATTTTTCCTCCTTTTTTTCATTCCTTCAGTCAATGGATAGACATTTAACTCAGGATTGTAGACAGACTGGTGTGCATTAATACCATTGATGAAGTGATTAGCTCTTCAAGGTTGCATAAAATATGCTAAACCAAGTGTACTTTTTTGTAATTGAATTTCAGAAAATATCATAGTCTTATTTAGCTACAGTTTAACAGCAAAATACACAATACAAAGGTGATTTTCCCTCTAAACTGGATACTTTTTCCATACTGGCATTCCATTTGATTAATGTTTACATTAACAGCAATTTATTGGTCACTTGCTCAGCAGAAGCTTTCCAAAGAGACATTATATATGTTAATGTGTTGCTACTTACATCCCCATAAAACATACACAGATTACAAATTGGGAAATATAGGACCAATTAACACTGATCAGCAGATGTGTATACTGATGTGGTGTATTGAGAAAATCTGATTTTCAGCTCCATTTAGTCAGAATCAACACGCTGACCATCATTTTGAAGAATGTCTGAGTAAAGTTTAAAACACATCAGCAGAGGCCTTATTCATATATTCAGGTTTGTTTTTCTCTAAATCTAAATATATGATAATGTGGTTTAAGGTCTATTCTGCACTGGATTCTGCATTGGATTTGAAAATTAAATAACAATCATAGAATTGCCTGGGTTGGAAGGGACCTTAAAGTCCATCCCACCCCTGCCGTGGGCAGGGACACCTTCCACTGTCCCAGGCTGCTCCAAGCCCCAATGTCCAACCTGGACTTGGGCACTGCCAGGGATCCAGGGGCAGCCACAGCTGCTCTGGGCACCCTGGGCCAGGGCCTGCCCACCCTGCCAGGGAACAATTCCTTCCTAATAGCTGACCTAAATCAATTAGATACTGTGTAAATAAAGATACAGTGGTAAAACAATCCAAGGATGATATTCACACAGCCCCAGAATATACATTTCTGTATAGATTAAAACTTAAATCTCCCCCTTTTTTATGCTTTGTTCTTAGATATTTTTATGAGGAGATATGATAAGCAAGAAATCACAGCAGAGCTAAAATCAAGCAGGAAAGACTTTAAGGCAATGAATGTGTTTAGAGATCATTATCTGTCTAGTACAATACAGCTTCAACTTCTGCTAAAGGAAATGCATCACATAAACCCCCAGTCCATTCCAGTTTTGCACAAGTGCGTTCCCACCCAAGAGCAGCATATGCCAGCGGGCAGCTCAGGCTGAGGAGAAGGGTTGGGAGAGAAGCCCCAGAACTGAGAGATCTTCCTCACAGCCCATCATCAGACAGGAAAGTGTCACTCCTGTTTACTCCAGGCAGTGCTGGGAAATGAATAGCATTAAACATTCAGCAACATTATTTCTTTTCTATGTCTGCATAAATTTTTAACTGCTGAGGTGTCCAAAATAATTTGTATAAGTTTTAAAACTGGGGAGTATATTCAGCCATATTGTGTCTTTGCTAGTCAGGCCAATAAATTTAATTTCAGAGTACTGCTCTTAAAGTCTGAATTGGGCTGGTTTTGAATCAATTTGGAATTAAATTTTAAGTCGGTGCCAGCTTTCTTCACATTACAAGAGGCAAAGTTTTAGCCTAGAAAGAGGTACCCCAGAAACTCGTGCCTGTTGTGTGAGATGCAGCTTTGCCACCATGGAAATGCTCACAGACAGGAGTGTCTGCTTCTCCTGTCATCACTGGGCATGTGAGATACATCTGTGTGATGCACACACCTTTAATATGAAACACAGATCTAATTTTAAGTTGCTGTTCTTATGGAATGCAATTTCTAGTAAGTCTGTACATTGAGTCCTACTCTAGGTGTATTTTGGTCTCTTGGACCTACTGTCCAGCCTTCAACTCCCCATTTCCCTCTCCACCAGCCTTGAAAACCTTGCAGACATTTGAGCAATACATCATATTTTCTCATCTGTTGTGGACAAGGTTCAGGTCATCCCTGCAGCCTGTTCACCTGCTAAAATTGCTTCCTCTGACTTGTGGGGGAGGCTCTGCCAGAGTGCAGCAGCAATGAGAGGAGTTACAGGGAATTGAAGAGCTCTTCTCTGCCTAGTCAAATCTCTAAGCAGTTCAATTTTTATTAACCTCTACTGATCTGATACAGTGTTCAGTGCATTATGGCTGGCAAACAACCAGAGTGGACCCTCACAGGAGGTTTTGCTGTTAGAGACCAGACTGAGGTAAGAAAAGAGGGGCCTGACTCTCTTCTCTGGCCAGGGGGACAAACCACGGCAAACTGCTGAGTGGGTTTAGCAACTCTGCTACCAAAATCTCCTTCTGAACATTCCTGACTGTAGCACCCTCATTTTGATGAGTACTTCACCTTCAGAAGAGCTTTTAGCTTCCAAGTGACATCTTTTCTTGAAAACAAACAAGAAACATACAGAGCATCTAAATGCATACTTTATTGGACTAAAGATTTTAGGACTAAAATGGTTTTGCTTTTCCTGCTTGTGGTGAGAATTCTGAACCCCTAACTTAGGGTGCAAGTTACTACTTCTGTACAGGATGGAATTTCTCCCAGTCTAATCTTGGGAACAAAATGTCTATAGATACTTCAGTAATTCAGTTTAAATTCTGGATTTGATCCCCAATGTGGGAATTCTGCTCCAACCAGAGAGATTTCTCTGGAAACCAGTTGTAGTGATAGTATCATCTGCTGATTTTTGGCTGCTGAGTTCAACACTTTTCAGAAGTGAAATCATTCAGGAAGAATATGCAGCATGGATATTAGATTAATCACATATTTGTTGCAAGAAAAATACATAAGGGAATTTATGCCCTATATTCCAATAAATTAATTATGAAAATTTCTGCACTTGTTCACAGAAGAGGAAATCTTCCATATTGCAGAGTGAAAAATCTTCCATTCAACCATATTGTGGATATAACACTCTCTTCCCCTTCTTTTGTGCTTGGCCATCAACAAAACCAAAGTTTTTACATATATGCATTTTTTCAGCTTAGAGAGTAAAAGGAGAGGAACTTTGTGGGTATTTTTTTTCAGGAAAAAGAAAATCATCTATTGTCCTAATTGAAGGAATAAATAGTTTTCCTAAATTATGCAATATCGCTTTTGAGAGGAAAGAAACTGAATTTTCAGTCATGTCAGTATAATAATAATTTAGCAGGCTTCCAAATTTATTGTCTTGTTGATTCTCATATGAATATGGAGCATCTACCTGCACTGAACACAGAACAGCTGTCTCAGATCACTGAAAATTTGTTGATTTCTTCAGCTGAAGAGTTTAAAATGTGTTTTCCTCTAGTTGTAAGTCGAA
This sequence comes from Argya squamiceps, assembly GCA_037834095.1. Classification (NCBI taxonomy): domain Eukaryota; kingdom Metazoa; phylum Chordata; class Aves; order Passeriformes; family Leiothrichidae; genus Argya; species Argya squamiceps. The sequence continues at coordinate 3,894,828 of JBBMKD010000025.1, forward strand.
TGAAAAAATGTTTCATGTTATGTCTTCATGTAACTGTGTGGGAATAGAGGTAAATACCATGTAGAAGTACAAAGAGGTGCCTGTGATAGATAAATGAATACTCTGTGCTGGTGCTAACATTTAAATACAGGAATCTGCGATTGAAGCATATGAAAGCTGGCAATGAACACTGCTTTCCCTCAGTCACGGTGTTTGGGGCCTTTAAAGTGCCTTTTATTTCAGTCCTCATTCAAACACTTGTGAATTTCTCTGTCTCATTTCTATTTAAAACCACTTGTGATTGAATGTGCAAAAACAACAGGCAGCTCTTTCCAGTCCCTTTTTGTGCATCTTGTTGGGGTAGGTCATGGTTTGGAAGATGCAGAAATTGGTGTGGGATTTAAACATTGGCACAAACGAATGTTTTACGTTTATATTTCTTTATATGCACAGGAACACCTCTAGGTATGTAAATATACACCTTTATTTCATGTTCTGGCAGCCCTCTGAGCCCTTTGTCTGTTTTCCTTCCAAAACAAGAAACCTCTTTGCACTCCTCATACCTCCAATCAATTTGGAAGTGATAGGAAATTAGAAAAGAGCCAATAAATCTTAGGGAAGTAAGTAAAAAGTTGTATTTTGGGAACGAAGAGAAGAACATCAATTGTATGCAGCAGAGACAGTTCACCTTTTTCATTCTTCTGCCAGTTTTGAAAAACCATGTTACCTAAGAGTTAAAAATAGAAGAATGCTAATATTGTGCAGAAATTCTTGTTCTAGATCTCAAATTCCAATTATTGCCTATAGTGCATTGATAACTTAATTTAGCACAATTTTTATAAGCCACCTGAGCTGCCTGCTGCACCTTGGATGGTTTCAATACTTGCTCTAATCCATGTGTGAGTTAGCGTTCCGTGAGGAATAGGGAGCCTTCCAATTTATTAACTGAAGTATCTTACATCTTTCTATGCTAGAAAAAATTTTATATTGACATATCCAGAGTTTTTATTGAAGTTATATTAGTGCTATCTATCAGGGATATGCTAGAAAATCTATAACTTCCACCAAAATGTTGCCCATGTGAGCAATTCAGTTTATGAAGTACAATCTTCCCAGGCTGGCTTAGTGCCTCCTGGTTCATTTTTCAAGCTATGTGATGTTTAATGAATTTGTCAAAATAAAAACTAATACACAGTTTCACGTCTATCATCAAATTATGCTTTGCAATATACGGCTAAGGGTATGAAAAAAGACACCTAAATGAAGGTCTGCAAATGGAAAACATCTCAGGTCTGTGCTGTTCTATTTCTTGTTTTGACACTTCTTCGCAGGCTCAGGGATGTTTTACTCTGGTTGCAATTGCACTGGGAGTTTGTCCAGATGAAATAACGACACGGTTTCATTATGTGCAGCATGTAGATATTTGTCTGCAGTGCACCGTCAGGCCAGTCAATATATTTGAAAGAAAAAAAAAAACAACCCAGGGAAAGGTTGAGAGGTCTTTATGACCTTGTTTAAAGCAATCCCAGATCCCATTTTCTAAACTACTAAACAGATTTTCAGACTCATTTGTTTTCTCTTACATATTAAGTCAGAACCTTGTGGCAACTAAGAGAGTTGACATTTTTAAAACAGCTTGACATGATGTCTGACCTGTTTATCACTTTCTGCATCACTTTCCCAGGGCTTCCAGTTTCTTTGAACAAAACTAAGAACAGTAAACCTTTAGGAATACTAAAAAGAAAAACGATTTCTCTGTGCCCTGCTCTGCAGGCATGAGTAATACCTGCTGTACTGGCTACCAATATTCATAATCACTGGCAGTTGTCAATCACCATAAATCAATCAATGCTGTGGCCTCTGAGGGATCTCACAGGTCACTGCAGAGAGCTCCACGTGTCTCAGCTTTGAAGGAGGGAATAATGACACATGTGAAGTGAGAGGAGAGGATGAGACCCATCACTTCTGGACTATGAGTCCTGTGAGGAGCAGCTGAAGGAGCTGGTGTTGTTTAGCCTGGAGGAAAAGGAGGCTCAGGAGGGACCTTTTTGTTCTCTGTAGCTCTCTGAAAGGAGGGTGGAATCAGGTAGGAGTCAGCCTCTCCTCCCAGGCAACTAGACCTAGGAAAAAAGGAAAATGGCCTCAAGATGTGCCAGGGGAAATATCAGCTTGCATATTAGGAAAATGTTCTTCATTGAAGGAGTGGTTAAGCATTGGAATGGGCTGCCCAGGAAAGTGGTGTAGTCATCATCCCTGGAAGTGTTCAGAAATGAGTAGACAGTAGTAGATGATGTTTAGTGAAAGGTGGAATTTGTTGGTCTTGGAGGTCTTCTCCAACCTTAATTATCTGGTGTTTCTGTGAGTCCCATGCCATCAGATGCTGTGTGTGCACCCCTAGACCTGGGGCCAGGGCTGCAGAACTCTGCTTTCACTGCAGCCGAGTCTGGGCTGACACTCTCAGCCTTCCTACACACAAATGTTCAGGCATATTAAGCTAATAAAGCATATTAAAAACCCACTGGTGGGGCAGTGCTGATTACAGAGAGTAAAGAAGCCAAAGCTTACAGCAAAAATTTATTTTGGAGCAAACAGAACCACAAGAGGACATATTCCTGTATTTCATCAGGAGAAAATGCCCTCTTAGGCGTTACTTTTTAAACCCTGTACTGCCACCCCTGCTGAGTTGAAGTGATGTGGTCCTGAATTTACTGCAGAAATGGTGTTTTATATCCATTGATATATATATTTTTTACTAATACCAGCACATGAATGGAATAATATTTAAATGCACCTAGTCTTTAAAAACTTGTGCATGATACTGGCTGAGCAATGATGCACCAGAGGGTAGGCAGAAGCTTAGGAATGGATGTGATTATGTTGGATCAGGGATGTGAGGCAGGATCTGTCTCATAGAGAATATCGGTAGCAAGTAATCCTTTTACTATGGAATCCAGCACCCACTGGTCAGGATAGTGCCAGTCCAGGGCTGGTCCCAGCACAGTCACACCACTCCAGCCCTGTGCAGGCAGACTCTGGCAGCTCTCCTGCTATTTTAGTGCTTTTCCCTTCTTGTTCAGGAGATGATTCCTCTGGGGCAGTCTGCAGAACCAATGCCACCATCACTGAATCAAGATATTGGTTCTTGCAAAGAAACTCAGAGGTCTTCTGAAATAAAACAGGACTCTAAGGCTTTTCTGTGGGTCATTGGTTTATTTTGGTTTTCTGATTCTTTGGTGGGTTCTTGTGGTTTGTTTCTTTTGTTTCAGTTAAGGCTGCAGTCCCTGTCAGAGAGACAATCAAGAATCTGAAAAAGGCAGAGAACTCCAAGTGTAACAATGACCATAGGCAGGTGCAGCTCTGGGAATGCACAGGAAAGGTGGTATTGAAAGCCAATGTCTTGAAGCCTGGGACTGCCTCAGAAGGGTTAATTGACTCTTTCAAAACATTTCCATTGGTCTCAGATTATACTATCTGGGTAATGAATGAAGAATGAAGATTCCTTGAAGGAATGTTTGTTAGCATAATTATGCTCATTAACATAATTTGTTCATCACTTTGTATGAATCTGATTGGCTTACTTGGGATTAAAAGCCTGAAGAGGCAAAATTGAGGACAATCTTTGCTGGGAGCTTGAGGACTTTACTGCTCCAAAGATTTGGGATTGTAGGTCCAGGATCCCATGTTTGCACTAGTACCTCGAAGATATTTTTGTTCACAATTATAGTATCACAATAATTATTCTGAAAAAGCAAAGGCTCTCAGACTTTTTTTTTTCTCACTGCCAGAACATCTAATATTTGCCTGACAGAGACATTCCTGGGAGACAGAACTGTACATAGAAGTGTATTCTGGAAACAGTTAATATAGAACCTCTGTGTAACTTGAGTTCATTTATTCTTGATAATAATGGAATGCTAGGTTGGCATCCTAATGTCCTATTTTTCTGCTTAGTTGGAACCTGTCATGTGCATGTTGACATTAACAGGAAAGCTGAATATGAAACTTGACTTCACTACCTAGAACATTAAAATTTCAGTACGTTCAAAAAAGAAAAATGCAAACATTTGAGAGGTCATTCTGCTTGTTCATTTGTTTACAGTAAATTGCATGCAGCTCTCATTATATCATTTATCTCTCGTAATAGCTTAATTTGGACTGCTTCCAAATTTAAATGGAGACAAAGTCATTGTTTTGCTTTTTTCAAAAGAGATGCTGAATTTCCTATGAATAAGGCAATAGAGCAATGTCTTGAATACTAAAAGGAATACACAATTTCATTCTGGTAGCTGTGCTGGCAATTGAGTTAGTGTGTTTCCCTTGCTTGAATGGCTAAGGAAAATAATGGTTTTGTCCCTTCAAATGGCACTGTGGAATCCAAGGGTGATTTCAGCAATGTGCCTCATACATCACGCTGTCGTAGCTCACATATGGTGTCCTCTTCCAGAAGAGTTTCTTGATGGCCTCCTGGGTGATAAAACACATCTCTGTACAGCTGATATTGCTCCCATTGCAACCTCCCCACAGCAGAGGGAGAGCTGGGGTAAACCCTGCTTACTTCTGAACATTCCCTTTTAAAGTCAGCACATGATATTATTGCTAAAATCAGAGCTTTCAAAGGTGATCAGACAATTGCTGTTTTTATAAGAATCACAGAATCACAGAACCATTAGGTTGGAAGAGACCTTCAGCATCATAAAGTCCAACCCAACTCTAACCTCAACTAAACCATGGCACCGAGTGCCACATCCAGGTTTTTTTAATAAACACATCCAGGGATGGTGAATCCACCACCTCCCCAGGTGGACCAGTGCAATACTTTATTATCCTTCCTGTAAAAAACTTTTTCCTAATATCCAGCCCATATTTCCCTTGATGCAACTTGAGGCTGTGTCCTGTCATCTGTCAGTTACTGCCAGGAGAAAGAGACCAACCCCCACCTGGCCACAATCACCTTTCAGGGAGTTGTAGAGAGTGATAAGGCCACCCCTGAGTCTCCTTTTCTCCAGGCTAAACAACCCCAGCTCCCTCAGTTGTTCCTCACAGGGTTTGTGTTCCAAGCCCCTCACCAGCCTCATTGCCTCCTCTGGACACATCATTCCATCTCAAGAAGAGTCATTCCATGGTGTTATGCACACGAGCACTGCCTGTTGTCCCTTACAAAGTGAGCTGCACTGTCAGCCTGCTGAGGTCACTCTAATGGGGCTGGTTCTGGTTCTAAGACTGTGGTGAGAGTGGGCCAGTGCCTAAATACAGGCTGGGGCAGAGGGGCTGGAAAGCTGCTGGGAAAGGCCCTGGGGGTGCTGGTGACAGGGGCTGGACACGAGCCCAGGGGTGCCAGAGGCCAATGGCCCCTGGCTGTGCCAGCCCTGGGGTGGCAGCAGGCCCAGGGCAGGGCCCGTCCCCTGTGCTGGCCCTGCTGAGGGACCCCGAGGGCCGGGCCCAGCTCTGGGCCCTCACAAACAGGGACATGGAGGGGCTGGGGGTGCCCAGGGAAGGGAACGGAGCTGGGGAAGGGTTTGGAGCCCCAGCAGGGGCTGACGGAGCTGGGCAAGGGGCTCAGCCTGGAGAAAAGGAGGCTCAGGGGGGACCTTGTGGCTCTGCACAAGTCCCTGACAGGAGGGGACAGCCAGGGGAGTTAGGCTCTGCTCCCAGGTGGCAGAGGAGGAGGAAATGGCCACAAATTGTACCAAAGAAGGTTTAGATTGAATATTAGGAAAAATTCTTCATGGAAGGATTGTCTAGCCTTGGAACAAGCTGCCAAGAGAGGTGATGGAATCACCATGTTTTCAAAAACAGGAGCAGATGAGACACTTGAGGACGTGGTTTAGTGGGGAACGTCGTGGTGGTGTTGGGTTGACTGATGATCTTCAAGGTCTTCTCCAACCTTAATAGTTCTATTCTCTGAAAGGAGTAGCCCCAGAATGAGCATCCATCCCCTTCCCTGGGTGCTCACAGGAGGCTGTACCCTGCACATAGAACTGTGGTCATAGAGCTCCAGGCACCCTGCAGTCTCCTGCCCTTCAGAAGGTGGTGTTGGTCACTCTTCCACTCTGTGCTCTGTTTTTATATTTGTTTGTAAATAGAATTCAATTTCAGTTTAACAAATCATGACTTTGATTACAACCAGGAAACTCCACTGCTTTTTGTGCACATATTCCTGGAGCTGTGTGGGCACCAAGAGCTGATTTTGACCCTACACCACTATCAAATGTAAATAGGAGATATCAAAAAGAGCAACTGTATTTTTCAAAACCATCCTATAATAATGTGAAGCATGTACTGAAGAATAACATAATTCACTGAATTTTGAAGAAGTGAGATGCAAGTGTTTGTACTGGAAAATGGCCAAGACACAACTATTATCTGCCACACATTATTTGAAATATTCTCCTCCATAACAAGTGCTGACAGGAGGTCAAAGACACCCTTTAACTCATGCCCTGGAGATAAACTCTGTTCATGTTGCCTTTTAAATATTAACCAGTGGCTGTTCTCAGTTGTCGTATGAGTTAACTAACAATTGTAATCATTACTATCAAATGCTCTTACAAACCTCTCAAGGCATGGATTTCAAAGAACTCTGGGAAAATCTGGAAGTGCCTTTTATTTCCCAGTTTTGCAAACAAGGAGAGTGATGTGGTTGGGATTCATGATTTGCCGAAAAGCCCTGGTTGCCATAATGCATTTCTAAGAATAGCACTTAGAAGATTTTGGCTCTCAGCCAAAGGATCACTTCACAAAACCACTTTGCTTCCGATACCTCTGTTGAGAGCCATGTAACACTGATTTGGAGATGAATGGAAAGGGAGAGCAGCACTTTGTGTACCAGCAACACTGAGCTTTGCAAAACCTCAGATTGCTTTATCAGAGATTTCTCTTCTGGCTACAAACTGACCTGAGCTGGTGCGTATATGACAAGTAGGGTCATGGATGTTCTTGGATGGTTGTACACAGCAATGCTCTCTGCATGCTTTCCTCTGTGTAATTCCAACTGCTCTGCCCACTCTTCTTGAAGATTTTTATTTCATTGATAGTAAGCCCTGATAGGGCACTAAAACTTGGAGTCTTAGCTCAAAGTGGAACAGAATTAAATTCAGTGTGAGTGGTGGAATACACAGCGGTGGTTGGGGGATAAACTTGAGACCAGAAAACCCTGTGAGTATTTTGCTTCTAGAGCAAGTGTGGCATCACCAATCCCATCAGAGATGTGCCAGAAGTGCCACAACTAAAAAGACCTCGAGTAGATCACCTACTATTTAGGAGTAGAATTCATAGCTAAATTCAGGTGATTAAATTCTGTATTAGGAGATAAAGGTTTGATGCCTGGAATGTTTTTCCAACATGCAGGAAACTAAGGCAAGAAAAAGCTCTGAAAATGAGCTGGAACAGATGAGTGGGGTGTAATTCTCATCCTGCTTCTCTTCTGTGCTCTTCCTCTCCCCTTCCTGCTCTTTGAAGATGTAGCTCCAAGGTCTAAGGACTCAGTTTTGCACTCAGGAGCATCAGGGAAATGTTGCAAAAGGGAGATGGGGGAAGGAGGGAGTGAAAGAGAGAAGAAAGCAGCAGACACCTTGGAGACACTAACCAACAGAATCTAAAATATTCCTTTTGAAACTGGACTACTGTGCAGCTGGAAAGTCAAAGGATGTTAAGCTAGTCAGTAGCATGGAGTGTTTGAATCCATTACAATGAATGAAACACTCTGAAAAAGAGAATATCAGCAGTTTTCAATTCTTTGGCCAATAAACAGGACAGTAATCCTTTTAATGGGTCCTTCTGCTTCTTCAGGTCTGGCTGCACAGTGACTCCCCAGGAAGCTCAGTCTCTGCATGCCAGGTGTGCATGCACTGCACTCAGTTCATCCAAAAGCACAGGCTGAAAGAATCTCTAAGTCACAACGTGGTGTAGGTTGAGTTAGGTATTCTCTTTCTCACACCAGGGAATATCTAAAATGTTTATACACCTCTAGGTCCTTATCCAGTAAAAATCAGGACACTTGGATCAATTAAATTCCTCTTTTTTAGAGCCCCTGTTTTCTGTGATTAAGTTTTTAGTAAATAGTCTTGACAACAAACACTGTTTTTGTACTGATTTTATTTTGACTTCTGGTATAGCAAGCATCATAATTAAGGCAGAGGTCTCAGAGTTTGGTTCCATTCAGGTTCCCCTGAATCCATGTATGCCAAATATTCATCTTAGTGGGAAATCGGGATTTTCTTTTTTCCAGCGACAACAGGACTGTGTCCAGATTGACACATGCAGCCTTATGTTTCCTGACAGTCTCTTTGCCCTGCAGTTTTGACTACATTTTTTTTCTGAAAGATGTTGATAAACCATCTTTTTAAAATGAAATATTTTAATTAAATTTTTGACAAAAGAAAAAAAGATTTTTGCATGGCTGGATTACAAATTCATTACCATCATCTGGCATTTGTCTGAGTTCTCAAGCAAGGTGCATGATCTGTTTGGCTAAATTGCAGTGAGAGAACAGAGTTATGTGACTTATTCTATGTTTTACATTTTCTTGTCACTTCCAGGAGCCACAGTTTACCCTGCCAGTCCTCTTTTCTCTTCTTGTCTGGCTGTGGGAAGAAGCAGAGTTTCAGACAGCTCTGACTATTGCTGACTTCAGTCTGAGCTGAAAAAGCAGGCTGGTTTCTTCACTTTCCAAAGACGAAGATGAAAACTTTCCAGTGCTTTTGTGGGTTTGTCTGTCTTTCTAAGAGAATTCTGTGCACATGATGCTCTATTGTTTAGGAAGAAGCAACTAGTTTATTTTCTCTGTGTTGTAGTACTTGGTCTCCTACCTGTCACTCCATCATGGACATCAAAAATTAAGTTTTATCTACTTGCACTCTGTTCTGCAGGAGAACTTCTTTTCCCTCCTTGTTTTAGCTCTTAAACCTTCTCTGCAAGACCCTAATTTAGTGTGAGGCACTTATAAAATGCAATGCTATCATTTTTCATTCTGTATGTTTTTAGTTCTACCACTGTGAAGGTGCCTCAGACCAACTGAGCATATTAAATATTTGAGAGTGTATTATGGCAGCAAAGGAACATTTTTATCAATACAGTTTACGATATAATTAAAGAAATTGAACTGTTGTGTGTAGACAAAGCCCTAACTTTGTAACACTGGGTTTATTTGGGCCTCTGAGCTAGTCCCTTTAGCAGAGGCTTGCTGTGATATATATTGGGAGAGCTGTAGAGGGGAGCAATAAATCAGTGCTCTTATCATGTCCTCTGTCACTACCTGCTCTTTACTGGGAAAATTGATAATCAAAGCAGCAGACAGAATTCACTGCATCCCAGTCTTTCAGCCATTCACCAAAATGACAGGCTGCTCTGCTAAAAAATGCTCTGGTTTGGGTGCAACTTTTAATGGTAAAGGAGTGCTGGTGTCAGAACTGCTCTTACCACTTCCCTGAATGAAATAAGCTGGTTTTGCTCAGTGTGACTGTGTCTACCCCAGGGCTTTCTCTGCTAGAGAAACACTCCTGGCTGACATTGTTCTGAAGAAAACATCTCTATCTGGGTTTAGTCTAAGTAGGCTCTCAGGAATAGGAGAGTTCCCTGTGGTCCAGGGGACGTGGGAAAGGAGCAGGGCTGTACAGGTCACCAGTGTCACAGCAGCAGGAGTGCTCTAAACATGTGCTGGGGAGTTTGTCCCACACCCCCACTGTATGGTTTAACACACATTTATTTAATACTGGTGCCTAGTGAGGCACCTTTTGGGTGAGGTGCACCTTCAGTAACTGCAGGAGATGAGCTTGGTTCTGCATTTACTTATTAATGGCAAGTGATAAAATGCAAATGCCTGCCTTGTATCTGGGAGATAGTAATTAATGATAAATACTAGTAGTTATCTATTTCTTAATTGGATAAATATACATTTCAGCAAGGACCCGGTCATATTTTATGATCTAATTAAAAGAATGTATAAAAGGGTGATTGCATGCAGTGGTCTATGATAATTGAGAAAGACAAATAAACCCAGGCTTTGCTGCAGGCTGCTTGAAGCAAGGAAATCTGTAACAAAATAGGGAAGTGTGTGGCGGATGGATGTGACTTTGTATGGCTGATCCACATGTGGAAGGGCAAATTCACAGAGCTGCTCCCACTGCTCCAGCAGCTCCGGGATGGTGCTGTACACACAGCATGATGGAACAGGGTATGTTATCTAATTCCATCACCCACAGGCTCTTCTGGCTCGGGGAATTACCATGGTCCCTCATTTGGCAGCTTGCAATGAATGTTTCTGTCCCAGAGCTGCAGCCAGGACTCAGAGCCCAGGGTCCTTCCCCTTGGTGCTGGAAGCTGCAGGGAAAGATTTGGTTTGGTTAGGAAGGCAAACTTACCTGGGAGACCTCTGCTACCTGCCTGCTACCCACCTCCTTGTGCTTCTGCCAGCAGTTTCTCTTCTCTTTTATTGTCTCCATTTTGATAGAATTATGTATCTCCAAGTACCTCCAAAACGTAAAAAACCAAACCAAACAACCCCCCACCCCCAAAACCCCAAAAACAATGAAAAAGAAGAAACTAACAAAACTCACAACCAAAACAATCAAACAAACCCCCAAAATTCCCCAAAATAATCCCCCCAAACCAATCAACAACAATAACCCCCCCAAAATACCCAAAAAAAACAAACAAAAAAACCCCGCAAAACAAAACAAAAACCCCAAACAAACAAAAAAAACCCCACCCAACTCCGCCACAAAAAAAAAAAAAACCACACTCAAAAACCAAACAAGAAAAAAACAACCAAAGAAACCAAGCAAAACCCCAAACCAACAAAGCAAGGGTAAAAAGGGAAAAACCAAAAAAACTGTTAAAGAACCTTCCCTGTCTTCCACCCAGGAGCTACTCACACCTCAATGCAACCAAGCTGCCTTCATTAAATGTATTCCTCAACAAAAACTACTTGCAGAGTGTGGGGGAGAACAATTTCCAGTGGCAAGGTTTATGTAGGAAGACAATAAATAAAAATGCTGCCTGGGATATGCTGCCTTCATCAGGGTTTTCAGTATATTGAAATATTCAGTAAGATCAGGAGATTGTGTTATTCTGTAAGAGTACAATGCACCACATTTTGTTAGTCTGAGACATTTTGATGATCAAAATGAAATGTTTCATAACTTTGTTTTTATTCTGATTTGAGATGATAAAAAAGCCCAAACATTATGAGTCTGTGGAAACAAATTAACATCTTGGCTTTCCTGACAGCATAGAAAAGAGTTTCTCTTCCTCACATTCACAAAAACACAAACTAGTTGAAGCTGGAAGAGAGCTCTGGAGTGAGCTCTCCTAAGTGAGCACAAATCTACCTCAGTGAGATTGTTTTCCTTTGGTAAGGAATGTCAGATTTGTCTCATTTTTAACACTAACATGCCTAATTTGAAATCATAGCAATGCACACCCAATTTCTGGCAATACTTCCTGCATCTTTATTTATGGATGGAAAATGCCTTTTCTGGAGAGAAAGAGAAGCACCTGACAGTTCTTTGAAACACTCACTATGTGTAAACATGTTATTAGTATTCTGCAATAAATATTTGCTTCCAGTTTTAAGACCCACAGTGGAAGTGACTTATATTCTGAGACTGTGTTTTTAAAATCTTTCAGAAGGCAGAAGCGTCTCCTGTAGTGCTACTTTGTATACATGAATTTTAGCACAAAACAGCTATAATTTTACTAACATGAAATATTGATGATGCATGATTCACAATTTCACGAAAGAATTGACTGCAATAATAATCTCCTCCTGGTCATGTAAAAAATCTCCTCTGAGCCTCTAGCTAAAATCTGACAATTGGATAATTCTGTGGGAAAATAGATTTTTGCTCCAGTACAAAAACAAACAGGCTATGATTTGTTTCCTGCATGTCACTGGGAAAACTCAGCTGCAGTCATCAAATAGAAAAATGAACATACAGGATTGGAGCTGGTGTCCTGCCACAACACTGTGAAGAATCCCTGCAGCCCTCCTGTGATCCTTAGAAAATGGTTTGGGTTGTCTGGACGTGTTCGGTGAGTCCAGACTTTGCTAAATCCAGTCCTGCCTAAAACAGAAACTACAGGTTTTGTCAGTGCCTGGACCAGAGAATTTACAGACATTCATTATTTTCTCACACAACAAATTTCTTCTTAGGACAGGAGCTACTGCAGTTCATTTAACTCCAGTCAGGACAAATTCCCCCCCAGGTCCCCAGAAAATAATTCAAAGTCCTACATAAAGCAGATCAATGCCAAAAGTAGCCTGTCCCCCTGCACATATGAAACCATGAGTGGTTATGGAGAGTAGTGCTGACTTTGTCTGGGCTGAAATGATTTTGAAAGGAGCAGTCTGAGTTCATAAAAGTGAGTTGGACTCATGGCAGGGTTCTGTATCTTAATAGGATTGGTGTTTGTGTCTCTTTCATATTCTCTGCTGGGACACTGGTGCAATTCTGTTGTTCTCCTACATATTTAAATAAGACTTTGCTTGCTTTGGAGATGTGGTTTAAATGCACTCAAGAATTAGGCAAAAATCCTAGGTTTATGAAGCCTTCAACACCATTCCTAAACCATTAAGAATGATTTGAAATTACAGGGGAACACAAAAGTACTGTAATTAAGTTCAGAAGTTTTTGTAACATAGATGAGAGTCATTGTTTGAGGCAGCTCCTTGCCATTAATGGATTTTGCTGAAGACGTTGCTGTGTGTCAAAAACCCAACCAATCTAAAAAACCCAGCTGCCCACGAAGGAAAAACCTAATCTTGTCCATAAACTGCAAAGCTGCATTGCCATAATCCCCTGAGCAGACACCAAGCTGTGGCTGCTGCTCCGTGCTGGTCACCCCTGCAGCCACTCTGGGTCAGCTCTGCCTTGGTGTTGTTTCACCCCAAGGATTGCTGCCTGTTCTGTGCAAATCCTGTGCATGCTCCACTCCTCTTGGTCCCTCATTCCACAGCTTTTCTGCTCGTACTCCTATGTTTGCTTGGTTTAGTTTTTTTTTGGTGGGGGGAAATTTTTGACTCCTTTCTCTAAAAACCAATATTTTATATTTATATTTGTTACTACGAAGAATTTAACCGCTGACTTTTGGAACAGGCTGTTTAGGGAAGTGGTGGAACCACCATCCCTGAAGAGTTCAAAAGGTGTGGGATGGGAATAGGGTTTAGTGATGAACATAGTGGTGCTAGGTTAATGTTTAGACTCGATAATCTTACAGGTTTTGACAAATTTACTGACTGTGATTTGCAGAACTACCATAAGGGAGTGTCTCTGGAGAGATGGGTGGCTGTTTTGGCTTTTTTCCTTCCATCTGATATACAGAACACAGCTATTTGTGGTTTGTCTCCCTGGGTGAGGAGAGCTGCTCTCACAGTTCAGGCAGGCTGCTCTGTTGCTCTGGTGTCCATGTTTTGCTAACAAATAACATGCAGTGGGGAAAGACTAAAGTTCAAGATATGATGGTGACATTAGCAGAGCTCTTTTCTCCCTAAGATTCCCCCAAACCATCTGCCATCAAGTGATAAGATTGTATAAGTGGAAAACTGTAAGCAGCAGAGCTCCCACTGCATTGTCTCCATGACCACAGGAGAGAAGGGGAAAAAAAATGCCAGTACAGCCCTGCCTTGAGGTATGAGCACCAGGGGAATGCCCTTAATAAATACCCAACACGTGAGATGCTGTGTGCAGGAGAGTCACTTTAACAAATGCTTGAAGGAGTGAGAACAGTTTCTTCATCAAGGCACATAGGCATTATACCCTATGAGAATGGAGAGCAGAAGCAGCTCTGTAAAACTCACACCTGTGGCCTTTAGGTCTGATATTTATGACAGGCAGGCTGAGCTCTGATTGACCACCCAGTGTCTAATCATTCTGTAACTACCCAGAGCACGCCATGCAATGGCACTGACCCAGTGGGGGCAGCTTTATTGGAGGCTCCATGCCTGCCTTCACATTATTATGCTGCTGTGGCCTTTTGAGCATAACATTTAAAATGAATGGACTCCACACTGGGTAGGATTTACCTATAAACTGTCATTTCTATTTATGCAAACAGTCATGACTCTTAACGAGAATTGACTCAATTGCTGGGAGAATGCTGCTACCTCTCCAGCCAGAAATCACAGGCTTCTGAGTTTCATTTTAGGAAAGCCAACTGTTTTTCTTAAAGGTAGATTAAAAGAGATTGGATTTTGACACGTGAAACCTGGTTTTCAAAAGGCCTGTATATTTGGCATATCATTCCAATATACACAGTCCTTACCAGAGGCATTTTTAATGCATTACCCTGGTTGTACAGGGCGTGGAGAGCCTGCCACATGGGGCTTGGATTTTCATAATACAAGTGTTTGCCCATGCAGAGGCTTGCATGAAAATCAGCTTGTGCAGTCTGTGGGTCTCTTGTGCCTGAATTTCACTAACATGGCAACCTAAAAGTCAGCAGAGTCCATTATTTTCCTTCTTCTGAAATACTTAGTTTGAATCATGCTGTGCCATGAGAAGTGAAGTTTGTGCCAGAGACAAAGAGCAGTATCAGCCAGAGAGACTCTGAGAGAGGCGGGAGGTCTCTGCCTGAACCCGTGGGGAGAAAGGGAGCCCAATCTCCCACTGAGAGGGATATAGCTGGGCTCTTGTTTGTTTTTGTTTTTTTTTATTTTGACTAGGAAGATTCTCTCCTCCTCCTCTCTCTCTCTCTGGGAAATAGCACCTAAAAGAAAATTGGCAAGAAAGAATTTTGAAGTCCATTGTATTTGGAAGAGGAAGGGAGCAAAGTGGATGAAATATTTTTGTGCCTTTTTGTGTCCCTGTGCCAAGACACCAGCCAGATGTAGCTATCCCTCATCTATGCTATTTTGGCTACTGCCTTTTAGTCGATAGGTTTTTTTGTTTGTTCAGTCTGTGCACTGCAGCCACGATCCTACAGGGCTGTAACATCCTCCAGCTGCCTTTGCTCATTGCCTTGAAAGTGCTCTGCTTACCAGACATGCAATTTTCAATTTTAAAAAGCCCTCTTTATTCCTTAAATCCTGTTATTCTAGAGGCCTCTAGTAAGATGATAACAATTCCCCACTGGTCTGCTGAGGGATGATTTTTTTTCTTGCTTTATGCTTTAATAATTCTATGAATACAAGTAATGAATGAGCCACAGATGGGTTTTGCTTGCCTTTCTCCCAGTGATAGTTTTGTTCTAAATATGAGTTGAATCTATTGTAAGAATTATTAGAGTGATTCCTCTCCCAGGTCTGTAAGCCTTCTGAGTTTGGCAAGCCAAAAGTACAGGCTTC
The DNA here is from genome assembly GCA_037834095.1 of Argya squamiceps. Classification (NCBI taxonomy): domain Eukaryota; kingdom Metazoa; phylum Chordata; class Aves; order Passeriformes; family Leiothrichidae; genus Argya; species Argya squamiceps. Next base: position 3,910,087 of record JBBMKD010000025.1, read on the forward strand.
AGTGTCTGTGCAGCCAACTATGCCCACTTTGCATGAGATAATTCAAATCCAAACTTCTTTGGGCAAAGCAGAAGGGCTTTTTGTTTTGCAAAATCTGGATTATGAAACCCTTTTTGTTTTCACTCATGTAGGCTTATACATTCCAGGCTTGATTTTCACCTGGTGTAAATAAGTATCATTTCACCAAACCCAGTGAAGCTGAGCTGTACAGTTTTCTACAAGCTGACAATCTAATACCTAGAATTACAAAGCACAAAGCCCTGAGAATCACCACAGTAATTTCTCCTGATTTTGTTTGGTTTCCATGCAAACCTGAAAACTGATCTGAGCTTCAGTGGGAGGTCTGGCCTAAATGTAAGTCTTGTGGCAAAATTGCAACCTGGGCAGTTTGACTTGATACTGAATTTTCCTCTTGAATTTTCACACAATTCTGGTTCTAGTATAATTGTACTTGTGTATTTTTTGAGCTTATGCAGTGTGGTTTTTGTCTCAGGACATGCATGGAGCCAGATGTTTAACTGCTGCTTACTCTGAGTGTTCTCTACGTTTTAAGGTATGATGAGACAAATGGTCTCAAAACATTTCCATGCCATAATTTAAAAGCATGACTCGAGAGATTCTAAATGTTTAATTATTCAAGACTTCTAGGTCTTCTCATTGGCATATATTCTAATCTTTAATCACATCCTTAAGCCTTCTCTTCACTCTCCCCCAGGCATTTTGTGCTAGGGTACCATTCAGCAGCACAGTGAAATTCTGCTGGGAGGCTCTGAGAATCTGACCCTGAAAACCAGAAGGACTGGCATGATTCTCTTCTTATGTGGGTTCTGACAGATGGAACATGGAGCTCAGATACACAGAATTCCAGAGTCATTGAGGCTGGAGAAGCCCTCCCAGGCCATGGAGTCCCAGCTGTGCCCCATGCCCACCTTGTCCCCAGCCCAGAGCACTCAGG
>JBBMKD010000025.1:3917730-3939201 GCA_037834095.1 Argya squamiceps
GGTGTCCCAGGAAGGGCTGGAGGTGGCCCTGAGTGCTCTGGGCTGGGGACAAGGTGGGTATGGGGCACAGCTGGGACCCCATGGCCTGGAAGGGCTTCTCCAACCTCAGGGATTCTGGGATTTTGTGACTTTCAGTAAAACTACAACAGATAAAAAAACATTTAAAAGAGAAAGTGCAGAGGTTAATGACTGACAAAGTGCTACAAGTACCAGTAAGGCAGCTTTAGTCAATAGACAGAGGAAAAGGAGAGAATGTGCACCTTTGGTAAACAAAATGGCCCAGCTCAGCTCAATATTTTGATTTACCAGCACTGCACTTCCCTGAAGTGCAGGGATTGAGGAGCATCACTGACTCTTCTCACACTGTCAGGTTCCTTAGACAGCTTCAGCATGGGGTGTTTTTCCTCTGGTCACACACACTCTGAAAAACATCAGGTGTAACAGGATGAAAGAAAAGTCTCAGTGTCTTAAGCAATACCATTGATGTCTAATGACAGCAGAGTCTACTTTGCTTTCATCTCAAAGCACAACAAGGAGTTTGGCACAACACAGAAATACAGCAGTCAACATAATTTAGGAGAGGATGTGAATTTCAGCCATGCTTATCAGAAATTAAGAAGGATTCACAGATGGGAGGAATCAGATTCTCTAAAGCCCCAAGATTTCCTTGGTGCCTTCAGAAGCCAAGACACTGAGCTGCAAACAACACTGACCTTCTATCACACCAAACATCCCAGTGCTGCTAAGACAGGGCTGGGCAGTAAAAGGCAGAGGCATTTCATTCCCAGCATTGACAGAACACACTAGCCTTTGATGCAGCATTTAATTTTAACACAGAACAGCACAAACCAGATATTTTTTTCAGTCCTTTCTATTGTTCCACATTAATATTTCAAGAAAAATCTATTAGTTTCTCACATAAACATCAACAGAGCAATAAACAAGTATTTCATGTAGGCTGAGTAATTCCAGATCATTGAAAATGATTATACTTGACTTACTCCTCCATGTAAATCTTTCATAACAGGGTCAGATGTTCAAATAGAATAAATCCATACTGAACCCATAAAGGATTTATATCCCTTGTGGTCTATAGAGCATTTTTGCCCTGTATTTTCCTGTATGAAGTTTACTCAGAACTTGAAAAACATGTGGAGGCCTTACTGTGCTTAGGAAAGAGAAGAACGAATGACTAAAAGCAACCAGATAACTTCAATCTATTATTATTTTTACTTAATATTTTTAAGAGGTACCTTTTGAGGTACAGTGACACCTCTGACTCAGCAAGGCCTGAGAGTGCTCTCCTGGGGACTTCTTAAAGCTCAAGTGAGTCAGAAATTCTTGGCCTAATCAGAGGTTGGTGCTAAATGCCTTTGTAAACTCCAAAAAGTGTTACTAGGGATTAGTGGGCAAAACTCTCTACACTGCTACGTTTATGAGGGAAAATGAAAGTTTCATTTTCTAACTCTATGTATTTCTTTGCTGCTTTTTGCTGTGAGGGTTCAGTTGTTATCTGGAGGCCAGAGCAGGCTGTTTCTCCCTGTGGGGCAGTGTCGCCCTGATCTTTTTCAGCCTTCTGATGTTTGCATTTTTCTAGTGGAGTTTCTCATGGTTTTTCAGGTAAACAAAGTGATGTTTACATACCTCTCTCTTGAAGGGACAATTGATGGACTTCTAGTTTGACCAGTGCGGTTGGAGAGGCGGCAACCTCATTCTCCAATCCCTGCTCATTGTCCAGAATCTATATATATTGAGGTCAAAAATAAACTGCCTCTCTTTTTTCTCTGACAAAAAGTGTGAGTGTCCTTCATTTCATGTCCATCTAGCGACAGGGCAGCACCAGCCCTGTCCCACAGGGCATTCCCATCACCCACATCCCACTGGCCAAAGGGTTTTCCAGCTGTAGCAGCAACAACAGCCTCTCCAACCGCCTCGTGTCCATGCCTGGGCAGTGTCTGGACCTGTGCACTGCTGGATTTTTTAGCTCTATTCTCTGTTTAACAAGCACAGTTGCACCAGACCCTTTGTAATCATCCTGTCACTCCTTTTCTCATCATTCTGGGCCACAGCAACTTAGCATCCTTCCTAATATGAATATTTCAATGTTTGCAGCTCTGAAAAACACACAGACTGGAAAAGAAAAAACAAATTATGCCCTTCTTCCTCCTGGCTCCTTTTTACAGTTTTAGGTGTAAGAAGAATATGAATTAAATGTTAGGGACTAAAAACTGATTTTTGTTTTTTCCCTTCTAACTCACCAGCATTGGGGATATAATAAATATGATGAATTTATTGCATGTGAGGTATGGGTTCTGATTTTTATCTACTCTGCATGAAACCAATCTTCTCTGAAAGGACATTTGAATTGAAGAAATAGAGGACAAATATAAATATGGATAGAGGTTAAAGCTCTCAGTGTAGGTGTGAAGTCATAAACCATTTGACCAAAAAAAGTCATTATGTTGTTTCTGCTGTGAGCTTGCTGAGCTGCTACACCAGAATTTCCTGAAAGATAAAGGAAACTGTATGTGAAACAGTGAAAAACTCCGAAAAATGACATTCATGTAGTGCTAATTTTATTGCATTCTTTTGTAGTTAAGTCACTCTTCAGTGCTTTCATTTTTCCCTCCCAGATTTACTGATAAAAGGACTATTTTCAGACAAAGGAAATTGCTATGAGAGTACATGTTGTATTTCTGATTCCACAAGATGTGCACATGTACGTGTTTTCAAGGATCACATTGGTTTAATAGTAACAAAGCCTTAGGGGCTTAGAGAATGCACATCCTATTCTGAGGTTAAACATTTTCCTACCAGGCTGCAGATAATGGTTAATATACTGCAGTAAGTGCAATCTCATTATCCATTCCTGTGATTTCAATTATTAGCATGCTAATATTTTCTATTAATTTTTAAATATTTGGGGTTGGAATGTAAATCATTGTATGCTTCTGAATAGATATTTTTATATCAATTATTTAACCTTTGTTACTGTACCAGTATTTTAGTGTATGTGGCCCAATCCCCCGTGTTAGAGAAAAAAAAAAAAAAAAAAAAAAAAGAAAAAAACCAAAAAGCCCCCAAAATCCCACAGATAGGGAAGTCTTGAATGTAACCACCTCTGGATCTAACAGGCATCCATCTGTTCATGCACACAGTTTTGTACACATACTCCTGATTTGGAAATAATAACAACATTTCTGATCTATATTTATTATCAATGAGTCAGGAACTGACAACAAGGTTGGATGATTTGTGTGCAACAGTGAGTGAGGAAGGGGTTGATGTTTAAAACCTTTCTCATTGACTAAAGGATGGAGGAACAGATAAAAATAAGCAGATCTAGAAAAATATAATGATATGGAAGCAAGAGAAATAAAATGTCTGAGTTGTAGCATCCCAGTTTATCCTCTTAAAACATGGAGAGAGTTGGGAGTGGGAAAAAGTAGCTCATGGATACTCCAGCTCTGCTAATCTTACACTTCCACAGAACACTCTGGTTTGATTCTGATGTGGAAATATTTTGATTCTAAATATATTTTTGGAATACTATTAAGGGGATTTATACAATCTATCATAACACATAGTTTAGCCTCTTAAATCAATGGAAAGAAAAGATGCCTTTGCCCAAGGTAAATAGTTCACAGAATGATCATTCTATTCTATCCTACTCTATTCTGTTCTATTAAGAGAAATGTCTGAAGCAGATGGACTGCAGAAAGAGATATTTGGCCGAAACCAGACCCATAATTTGTTTAAGGATCAGATTAAAAACAGCCAGAACAAATTGCACATGGAATGTAAAAGACCATGGCCATTTGCAGATGTGTGTGGATCAGCACTGCCAGGCTCCCTGCACCATGGACACAATTTTATCAGCTGGGATTTGGATGATGCTGTAGCTGAGATAAATCTTTTTCTGCCCTCTTTGAGGTCCTGGTGTGCCCTTTCTGCATAACTCCTGTCACATGCACTGCCCCTGTGACCATGCCATTCACCTCTCCCTAAAGTCCCTTTTTTGCCTTCTCTGATGTCCTATTTACACAGTTTCCTTTTGTCCTCTTTTTTGTTTCCTCTGTAAGGAATTAACTGGGTAAGAAATAGCATTTATCCAGTTTTGCTCTGTGGATCTACTCCAGAAATCTCAGTGAAGCCAATGAAATTACTTACATGCTTGAAATACAACAAATACCCAGCAGCTTAATGAGCTTTTAGAGTCTGTCTCTTTGCCTTTCCTTTCATTAGATGCTCCTCTCCTTTTACACAGCTTCAGGAGACATATTTGTGGCATTATAGATGCTTGATAGTGATTACAGAAGTAGTAAGAATAAGTAATAATAATGTGGGTTTCTAGGTTGTTCACTTTATGCTCATTTAAATTGGCATTTCTGTGTAAGATATCTCTGCACATGAATGTCTGAAAAGCTGTAGTGAGAATCCTTAAAGGAGAAAGTTGCCTGCCACAAACCCCAGGCAATCAGAGCCATCACAGCATTTTAAGTGAATCCACTGCCAACACTCCAAAGTCTTCAGCTTATTGTTGATGCAAGTGATGTTTGGATAAAACCCTGTATCGAGCATCTTTATTTATGCCATAGATGAATTACAATTGGTATGTAAATACAGACATAAAACTAGGCTTATCACAGGTAGCTGTATCTGTACCAGCAATCAGCCCTTACAAATCCCTCCCTTTTGAAAGTCCCCCAAGCTTCTTGCTCCACATTTTATCTTCTCTTTAACCTTAGCTACCAAACTGGCAGAGGATTCCTTGGCCTCTCTGGAATTTACATCATTCCCAGGCCTGGCAAATTATGATCCATTTAATCAACAAGCAAGACAAAATAATGGTGGTTTGATTTTACAAATATCTCTTCCTTCCATTGTATATTATATATGTGTGTTTGTATAACTTTATGGATTTGTGTAACCAAATTATTACAGCATTAATAACAAAGACTTGGAGTAAAGGAAACCCTTTTTAGTCATCTGAGACAGAAGCACTTAACCAGAAGCTGTTGAACATTCCAGGTGAAGGGGCTGTTATTTTTTGTAACTGTAACTGTGTCAGAACTGCTCATCAGGCAGATTTTCAAGGAACAAATCAGCAATCCCAAAATAACCCCCTCCCCAAAAGTCAGAATTTTCTCTGAGGAACTGCAGTCAATGAAATCTTAAACGTGCAAATCTGCCCTTCACCCCTCAAATCTGCCCTTCACCCCTCTGTAGGTTGCAGTATCTGTGTGCCATGGAGATCATGGTGGGTATGGTTAGAACCTGTGAAGAGAGCAAAAGTCACCATTAATAATGGTGACAATTTCTGCCACTGAAAGACAGGCTGCTCCCCAAAGTTGCACATTCCCAGCCCAGCTCTGAAAGTCAAATGAGCAGCTTTCTCTGATTGCTCTTGATATTGGGGAGTAAAAGCAATGAAAATTAAGAGTCAAAGTGAGAATCTAATTAGACGTCTCTCTGAAAGCTTCCTGCACCTGGAGACACAAAACTCCTAAAAGAGTAAGCCTGGGGGTGGCTGGGACATACAGAAGCTTTAAACATTATTTATTTCTTTAGTTGTCACAGTTCTACACTCAGGTGACTTGGATTGTCCCTGCTTGGAACTGGTCTAGATCAGCCTCTCCCAGTCTCAGCACGACTTTGGGCTCTTTTTCCCCCATTCACAGTCTCTGGATTTGCACTCAGGGTTTGATAACAGCATTCTCTCTTCAACTAGAGATGCATATCTTGTAACACATTTAAGAATAAACAGGGCTTATCTCTCATATTTACATGTCTGAATGATGTTATCAATAAGAACAAAAAAGTTAAATAATTTGAAGTACAATACCCAGAAAAGGTTGAAGATTTAGATTTTTTTTCAAATATTCTTCAACAAACACATTTCCATCTCTCTTAAAGCATTTAAACCTCTTGGACTATGCAATTTTTTGTTTAAAGGACCAGTTCACTTTAGAATAGTTATTAAAGAAAGAAAACAACAGTCTTGAAAAATCCATGATTCTATCTATAAATGGATGTCTGCATTCTCTCAGAGACTAATCTCAGACTGAAAGCTCAGTGAGTGTCCCTGAATAATCCAAATTTAAAGCACTCGCAAGCAGTGGTACTGTGAGGCTGCTCATCCAGCACCACCAAAAGGCTGCTGCTGTTCTCACCTTTTGAGGAAAACTCCCTGGGCACCAAGTAGGACTACTTGGTTGCCCAGCAGTCTCAACCTGCATTTATTGATTCCTTACAGTTCTCTGAGAATGACACTCAAGTCTGTGACTGGGATGCCCAGGTCCTTTCCCAGCCTGAAGTGTGATTTCCACAAAGCCTGGCTGTAATTCTTTGGGAATGGGCCACAAGATGTGAAGCAACAGCAGCCAGGGCAGGTCATTTGCAGGCTGAGGATGCTCCCGTGCTGGTGTCATCTCTGGAAATGTCTCCTGTGAAATCCCTGCACTCCAGCAGGACCAGTGGCCCCAGGGAGGTGCAGACTGGCTGCAGCTTCCCCTTGGGAGTGTCCTGGTGTGTTCCTGCCAGTTCATGGCACGTTCTGCAGCAGGGAGGGCAGGCCTGGCAGAGCTCAGTCTGTGCCAAACCTTGGAGCTCCTTGTTCCTGCAGGACACAGAGTGCAGAGCAAAGGGCCATGATTGGACATCAAAGATAGAGTTTGGCCTTTTGTTTTAACCTGGGAGTGTTATTCCTATAATGATTAAATTAATTAAGCTTTTATGGTTCAAGCTCTTAAGTTATGAACTTGCTTCCAACCTTCAGCCACATAGATCAGAGGGGTTGAAGTACTCTAGTAACTCTGCAGATCCTATCAGTAATTTTCAAAATTTATTACATTTGGTAAGAATCTATCAAAACCACATATAAAATAAGTCACATCAGTGCCTTTTTATACCATCACCCTCCCGTTTTTCTGCTGCATTGGAAAAATGGATCATTTTTGTGACAAAATGCAAAGTTGGATTTCTGTGCTCCCTGTAAAGATGTTGGCAGGTCTGATGTGTGCTGGATTTGAAATATTTATTGTGCTGCCAGAGCAATTCCAAACCCAAACAGTTTTACAGATAATTATGCCCACTATTTATATGCAAGGCACCCATTTTTCCTTCAGTGATATTACGCACACATGGATCTTCTGCTAAGAATAAAAGTTTACACTCAAACACAAAGCAGAGCCAGAGCAACAAGCTCCCCTCCTCTCCTTTACAAACTGGTCAACTCCTTTCTCAGATCAAGCTGTTATAAATTAAAGTACTTCTCAGAAATCATTGTACTTTCTATAACATATGTGAGAATGCAGAAAGCAGTTTGGAAAGAGAGAGAAACCTAGAGGGACTGGAAGAGAGCCAAACCAATAAAGAACAATGAGTGGGCTTGCTGGTCTGTTGATCTTGGATTCTCACCAAGTATCTTTTTTTTTATGAGCTGATAGGTTTTGGGTTTGGGTTTTTTGTTGTTGTTGTGATGGTTTATTCTTAGTTCTCTGTCTCCCCTGCCCCCATCTCTTTTTCCCATCTTACAAGATGGGAAGGACAAGGACAAGAGAAAGACAGCAAGGGAGTGCAGTAATTTTAAAGGGAGGATAAATAGGAATGAAAACAGAGGTGTTTATTAGTACAGGAAATTGGTTTACAGCTTCATAAATTTAAAACAGGCATATCATATTGAACAGATTATGAAGTCTTAGATGGTGCTGTTCAAGAAACTGGACAATCTGCTTTGCAATGCAAAATATACTCACACAAGCACTGTGTGGATTAATAGAAAGTTGGGGACTGCCTAAATAAACAGGACATATAGAGAGAGTGATAGAATAGCTGAGGCTGAAGGGAGCCTCTGGCCTGGCCTGCTGCCCCTCAAAGCAGCAGCAACAAAAGAGGGTGCTCAGAGCCTTTTCCAGCCTCACTTAAAGTCCATGGTGCTGGACAAGATGCACCCAAAGACACTGATGTCATTGAAGGCTGATCTCATATTCAAAGAGGTGTTGCAAGCAGGGACTAGAAAAAGTCATGTTTGTCTTCAAAAGAGGTGAGAAGGGTCTTAGGAAATGCTGCCCCTAAAGGCTCAGTGCAGTCCTGAGAAAGGCACCCTAGGAAGCATTTGCAGGCACAGGAATGTGGTTGGTGTCAGGCAGCAGGGATTTCACTGTGCAACCTGTGTAGGTGCAGCTCTGGCCTGGGGTGCCTCTGAATCCACCCTACAACCAGAAGTGATCCCTGAATTCTTCTGTGGCCAAAGGGAGCAGGAATGGACTGGACAGGACAGACACACTGTTGGCTCAAAGGGACACTGCTGCAAGTCGAGACCTCAGCTCCAAGTGATGTGTGCTGGACATTGGGACTGGGACTGACACTCTTTCACTTGTTTTAAGAGCAACCAGAGCAGTGGCATGGAAATATCCCCAGTCATGGCTGACACCAAACTGGGTGGATCAGATTATGTGGGACCTGGGGCAGAATGACTCACAGAGGTGGCACCTCATGAGAGTGGACAAAAAACCCAAGCAAGCAAAAATGTAATTGTGAGCTTGGAAGAAGCTTATTGGTGATACAGGCAAGGGGCTAACTCAGGAAGCAGCTCTGGAAAGGATTTGCAGCCCTGGTGACCATGGCATGGCTGTGGCAGTGACAGCTGCCTGTGCCTGGAGCTCAGGGCTGCTGTGGAGAGCACAGCCAGGGAAGAGCTGATGCTTTTGTGCTTGGCACAAATGAAGCATCATAGGCAGAACCCTGTCTGTTCTTGCAGCCCATGGACAAGAGAGGACATTGCAGCAAGTCCAGGAGAAAGCTACTGTGTGGTTTGGGGACTGAGGCAACTGACATTTAAGGAGAGGCTGAATCCCAGAGTCCTGGGATGGGTGAGGCTGTCAGGGCCCCCAGGAGCTCCTCTGGTGCCACCTCCCTGCTCCAGCAGGGCCATCCCAGAGCACAGGGCACAGCAGGGTGTGCACAGGGCTCTGCAATATCCCCAGGGAGGAGCCTGCACAGCCTCTGGGCACAATCTGCTCAGGGCTGGGCACTGCCCAGGGCACAACTTGTGCCTCCTGTGCAGGGGCAGCTCCTGGGCTCAGGCCCTGCCCGTGGCTCTGGGGCCATTGCTGGGCCTGGAGCAGGGCCTGGGCCTGCTCTGCCCTCCCTGCACATGGGGACAGACATGGGGACAGAGAGGGACAGACATGGGGACAAACAGGGACACACAGGGACACCCAGTGACACACATGGAGACACACAGGGACAGACATGGGGACACACAGGGAAAGACAGGGACAGACAGGAACACACAGGGACACAGAGGGACACACAGGGGACAGACATGGGGACAGACAGGGACACACAAGGACACCCAGGGACAGACAGGGACACCCAGGGACACCCAGGGACATACAGACACTGGAGGGAAGTTGTTTGTTCAGTGTGGAGAAGAGATGGCTGAGTCTGGATCTAACTGCTGCCCTCAGCTACTTAAAGCAGAGCTGTAGAGAAGATGGATCCGTGTTCTTCTCAAAATGCACAAGAAGCAACAAATCCCAGAGGCACCAGGAGGAATTGCGTACAAGGGAAGTTTCCCCCAGAGCAGATGGTTAAAGCAGAGAACAGGTTGTGCAGGGAGGCTGTGGGATAACTCTCTCTGATGGCTTCTGAGTCTGACTGGACAAATCCACAATCCAACATTCCATCTGACCCCGCTCTGAGGTATCCCATGGAGTTTTATTTCCTGGCATGCTGTGTGTCTCTCTTGGCACTTTGAAGACATGACAAATGATGCTTTGAAGGACTTGCCAGCTAAATTCTTCCCCTGCAGTTTTGCTGTAATATATATCTAATTTCTATGCATCCATCTTTTGAACTTCATCACTTTCATCGTTCCAAAATATGGAAGGGATATTAAAGTGTCTCTAAAACCCGATGGATTTAACAAAAGTTATGCTGATTAATGGAGACAATTACATCTCTATTAAAAAGTTCCAGAAATGAACTAAAATGATATTATTTCAATTCAGTTTTTTAGTTCTTTCACTTAATACAATGGATTCTTGTATGACAGAAGCTAAAACAATGAACAAGGAAGAGAAAGACATATTGCAGAGCACTTCATCAGGGAAATATGTTTCAAGTTCTCTCATTGCTTAAGTTTTATATTCAGTTTACACCCATGAGTACCTTTACTTTTTTAAAACATGGAGAGTTACACGTGACATCTAATGCTACTAAGTGAATATTCCTGGTTTTGGGTTTTATAAACAGGATGGATGATTAAATCACCAAAGGAGACTACTTTGGGGTGTCTGCAGGCTAAGATTGGAGAAACTGCTGAGAAATGATAGTCAGGTGGGTTTTCTCCTCCTAAGGAAGGTTTGTTAAGCTCAGGTACTTATCTGGTGCCCTACCAGGTACTTGAGTGATTCACTAGCAGTGACATCCTGACCTTCCCTCTTGTGAAACAGGGAGCTGCTGTTGACTCCATTGCACAAGCAGAAAACAAGGCAGAGCAAACACTAAAGGCATGTGGCAAGAACAAAAACTGCTGAACAGCAGCCTCCTCAATTGCAGGTGACTGTCTCGTGCTGTGGTGTCTTGTCCCAGGTTTTTTGCTATACCACAGTCTCAGCCAGAAGGGTAATCCCTATGTCTAGTGCATGAATAATGTACCTTTTAATAACATTATAAAAGTATTAGTGCTGCTTTAATCTTATTTTCACGTCAATCACAACTGGTATTTGGCATGGTAAAACACTCCCTCAAAGCATGCTCATGGAAGCTTAACTTTGCGGCACAGTTAAAGAAACCCCAAACAATTAGTTACTTGTTATTTAATGGGCAGCTGTCAATGCCCTGTGAGAATTAGAGCCCAGATTTGTATCCACAGGAAGCACAAATTTGCACCTTCCAGGCAGGGAAGTGCCACTGTCCATGATGAAGTGTCTGCTGCTTCCTGGCTGCAATCAGGTGGATAAATACCACACCACTGCCTCTTGCAATGCAAACGTGGTGGTGTCTACACAGTCTGTTCAGTGCAAATGTCCCCAAATGATGAAGTGAAGCACAGGGAACAAAAAATATGCACAAGTTGCTACACAGAGCATGAAAGGGGTGTTTGCTCAGACAGACTCTGAGCACCATCTGGGAGACAAGTGTTTAGTTTTGCAACAGATTGCATAATTTCCATATAGAATCTGGAGAAAAGCTCTAAATGCCTTAATAGATAGTTGATTTAACATGCGTTTAATCTTTGTTTTGTGTTGTCTTAAAGGCTATGCATATGTTTTGAATGACAGAAGTAGTCATTAACTTATTACAGTGTTCATCCCTTTGCACAATTGGCTTTCTTTTCTCTGCTCCTCCGTGCGTGTGTCTGTGTGCATGCAATATTTCACCTTACACAGTTCCCTTCCCCAGCACGTGGTAATTAATCTTACTAAAAGCCAAGCATCTACTGCATATGCATGCCACTTGATTGATTAGATTAAAAATTTAATGTTACAGTTCATACATTAGCAATATTTCAATATAACATATACCGAGGGCTCTACAATCAATAACAGGAATACTTGAAGAACAACACAAATTAACACCTGAAGCATAAAGAGTGACCTTGAGAGAACAAAATGCTTTATGTAAAACACATTGCTTACAGTGTATTTAAGCTGAGCACCGTGTTTATGTGCTAAAACAGCTGTAGGAAGCACTGCCCCTCAGAACAGAACATTTCTGACAAAGAATTTCTCACCTGGAGCATTCTGGAAGTGGTACAATGTTGAAAAACTCTGCATTCATTTTTAGGCTGGTTTTTTGGTGGTATCCACCTAAATATATCCTCTGCTACACACCAGTAAAAATCTATACATTACAGCTTTTTTTTTTCAATTTTCTTCTTGCACAAGTTAATCGAAACATTGGAAGACATGAACTTGAGAACTCACTTTACTAGGACTGGAAGCACAAAGAAATATAATAAAATAAGTATAAAAAAGGCATGCTGCCTTATGTGACATTGTTATGACAAAATGAAATACCAGCCTTCATTTGGATATCTGTTCCTCTGTATCCAAAAGCAAAATTACATCAAAATCCTTCTGCACTGATTGACTTGTAATGCAATACACAGCAGCATCTTTGAACCTTAAGCAATGATAATGCTTCCAAACCTGCTACAAACTGGGTCAACTGTACAAAGAAATTGTAAAAAATGATGCAGTAATTCAATTTAGCACTGTGTGAAAACTGCACAATAGCAGGATTAAAGGACCTGAAAATGAAGACAAGTGGTTCATTATTAACTCTTTAAATGTTGTTCCCTCTGCTTTTTCTGGAATGTCATTTATTTCTAGCTTAGAATTGTAATTTCTTTGTCATAATACACTGGATACATTCTATATTGGCTCTCCATATGAGCACATTGAAGTTTCCCCAGAGGCTTAATAAAGTTTATGGAATAAGACAGCATTCACTATTCATCTTATCCACACAGGTAACAAAATAAATTAGAATGAGAAAGCATTATACAATCATACAAAAGCCGTGATGTGTATAAAATATAGTCAACTTTAAGAAAAGAATAAAAAGGAAAAAACCCTGGCTTGTTGAAGTGGCCAAAAAAAAAGAGTAATGTTAAAGCTGCAAACGAAAAGTACTTGTATGAAGAGAAGATATCTGTTTGTACCTCATCTAATGCAATCATTGAAACAACTCACCTCTTATGCAACACAGGAATTTTATAGACATCATTTCTTTCTGTGCTGAAAGAGATATTTTTTCTCTCTTTTTGGGCTGCTGTGTGTACCTGTGGCAGTTTCAGAGCAGCATGTGCAGTGCCATGGCCACTCTTCCAGCAGCAAGTCCAGCCTCTATCCCAGTGTACAACAATAACACTCCACGCTGACAAGCCCCAGAGTCCAGTGTTCAATTCAGAGGCAGCATCAAAACAAGTAACAATAGAAGGGAAACCAGCCTGGAATCATTTAAAGACCTGGCTAAAGTCTAAAAGTGAAAATAAATAAATAAATAAAATAAAAGTCCTGCTTCAGGAGAGCAATTGTACTTTTGTGTATGAATCTATAAAAAACCTCCCCTGAATTCTTTGCTTTGAGAGCTTAGACAGCTTCAATTAAATTCAGTCTGGACATCTAAAAATAAGTTGATAATACACTACAGAAGTGTAGTCTTCCTTCTGCTACAGAAACCTGTCTCTCTTCCAAACTGTTACATGTTTGATAACACTAATTTTTTTTTTAACTTAATCTTATTTTTGGTTGGCAGAGGTTTGATGCAAAAATTCTAGCTGGCAGTTAGAGTTTGTGCCTAAATTGCTGTGTAGTCCAAAAGGCATGCTCTGGCCAGATGCCATCCAAACCAGGGGTCTGCTGGAGCTCCATCTCCTCCCTGCCTGGTGCTGCCTGCCAGGGGCAGCTGGGCCACAGTGAAGTGCCCTGGGTGTGGTGTTGGCACAGCTGGATGCAGCCAGGGCTGGGGGAGTGCTCTGGAAAGCAGCTTTGGGTCCCTCTTCTTCAGTGTATTCATGGCACTTTCTGTAGCTCTGGTTTCATGCCTGAGATGTTTTGGTTTTCTGAAATTCTTTTCCCAGGGAATTTTCTGTAGACAGGAGAAATGCTTTTGTAACTGTACTTTGTTTTCATTCTGTTCCCTAGGAGGGACTTCTTCTTGATGTCCCTCTGGTCTGACCAATGTGATTGAAGAGGTTTGTCTTTGCTTCACCAATCAAACTGGTCTGTGTAGAATAGTATAAAAGGGAGACACATCCCAAAAATAAAGGAGTCATTTTCAGCCTTCTGAAGTCAGAGTCTGTGTGGTTGTGGTGTACAACAGTGTCAACTTTCCACAACAGGAACTGTCATTGCTTGGCCATTGTGATAAAGAAATTTTAAAAAAAAGTTGCAGGAGAAAAGTCCTAACAATCCAAAATAAACCAGCAACTGGAGTGATGATCAGCACTGATGTTATTGCTAACCAAGAAGGCTCCAGCCCAAATATAGTGACTCATCTGCAACTTACAATTTGGGCTTTAATGAATTTCTAGTTTCTTCTCTGCTCCCCTATCTCAATTAGCAGTAGTAATTATCTGGATTACTGCTCCCTTTTGTACTCACAGTTACATGGTCCCAGGGCACAGGAGCTGGAGGATACATCAGATATTTCTCTATCATTGTGTTTTGCACTTCAGGTGGCACTCTTTTCAACTTATATTTCACAGAAAAATGTTTGGTCCATGAGCTCCACGGCAATATTAATGTTGTGGCTATCATTTAGTCAGCATGAGATCAAAGAGAGTAGCTGAGCATTTAAAAAAGAATTCCTACAAAGAAAGTTCACTCAGTGCCACAACAGGTACCATGAGCAGAAAATATTTTAAATATTGTGACAGAACAGTTTGTAATTGAGAATGAAGAGAGAGAAAAGGGATACATTCATTTCACTGTGTCAATTATCATTAGGCAATTAATGCTTTCCCCATCTGTGGTCAAAAACAGATCTTTTCCATGAGATGAGGTCAAACGTGATGACTGTAGATATATTTTTATGCCTAGGAGCAAGGAAGAATGCAGAACTTAGCAGCTTCTTTTTTAAAAAGGTCTAAATGCTTAATTAGATGACAGAAAATTGACTGAAGGAATACAGTAAACTTTAAAATCAGAATGGGAACAATTCACTCTAAGCATAAATAATAATTATAATTATATTAGTCAATTATATTTGTGAGATAAATTTATAAGTCTTTTATGCTGCTTGTTTCCTCAGTTTTTGCAGTTTTCTCAGCTTGGCTGATGACAATAATTTAACATTTATATTTGCTTGTAGTCAATCTCATGTTTAAGCTATGGGAATTTGCAGCCAGAGGTTTCATACTCTGGCAGAGTGCTTTACTTTACAGAGGACAAAAATCAATGCTCCCCTTGCTCTCAGAATTTTTCAAAAGGTTGTTTTTTTTTCCCTGGTGCTGGTTTTTATCTTGATGCACAACTGCACTTCTGGAACTTCCATAATTTCATAGTGACTTTATGATAACTTTCAAGGCATATTGAGCCTTGGCTTCACACTCCCAGCATTTAACTGAGCCTATACAAAATCAGTATGCAGGGTAATTGCATGAAACTTGGATTAGCCAAAGCTCAAAGCACGATGCCTACCAGAGCATCAGATTTCTATCGTGGCCATGCAGCAGGGAAAACTTCCAGATTTCAGGCTGAGAGTGTGAAAAGGATGTTTGTGTTGAGTTGGATGCTGCTGCACAGAGCAGTTCTGCACCCATGGGAGCACGTGAGCACACAGGTACACGGGGATTAATTTGGAAAGGTAATCCATGGCCTGATCAGCAAAAGATTAAAATATCAGGAGTAAAAGCCAACTAGGGCACAGCAAAATGAGGGATGGAAATTACAGCAACACAATCCTACTTTTCCTCATTTATTCATTTATTCATTTACTCATCTTGACCACGGTGCTTGTGAAAGCAGAATGCAGTTTGCTTTTATGCATACCTTGCTGTATATAAATGCTTGTTGCTCAGTAGGATTAACATGCATTTCAGGGATAGGATCCAATATCTGCTGAAATCAAAAGAGAAGTTCGTATTGATCTCCAGCTTATTTGAACCGGGTCCAGATCAGGGAAATTAATGATATGGTCTGTGTTCCTGAGTGAAGGAACACGCATCAATTAATGGTGCCACAGCTGGCTCCTGGCACTGTCTGTGCAGGGCAATTGCCAGTTGCTTTGGTAGGTATGAATGAAATTAAGGCCTTAGGGGTGGAAAAGTATGTACAAGCCTTAGATGTTTTATGTTAAAATCCTTAGATGTTTTATATAAAAAATCTTACTTTTCACATGGATTACGACAGTGAAGGATCATGGGGTTAGAAAATGCAATCTGTGTGCCACAGCTCCTGCCAAGTCCCTGTATGGGGGTCCAACCAGAACAGCCAGCAGAACAAGCTATTATTTGCCTGAATCCCTTGGCAAAGGCAGAGTTTGTGCAGAAAAGGAGAGCAAGTTTGCCTTCTTGGGGTGAAGCTGGGCTGGGCACAACCACAGTGCAGGGGAGAGATGGCAGCACAGCCCTGAACATGCAGGGCGTGAATAAATGTGGACTTCTACATGTGTTTGCTGAGACAGATAAGCAATTAGAGGAGGCAGAGATTTAAGAGCCAATAAACCCTAAATAGAAGGCAGACCTGTCTGCTGTGATGAGGTAGTCATTTAGGCCCACAACAAGTGTCACTGCAGTAATTAGAATATACTGAGAAATCTGATTGGAATTTCTGCATGATGAGAGCATTGCCAACTGCTTTTGATGCTGGCTGATAGCACCAGTAACAGGCTGGCAACACCTGTTCCCAATTCTTTACCAGCAAAAGGAGAAGATGCTGTTGAGCAGGTTTATCCTTTAGCATCTCCCCTTTTATTTCCAGCCTCTTAGATCTTTTTTTAAACAAATAAACAGCAGTGATATTTTAAGGGGTTAGCTGTGCCAGACATTGCTCAGGCACAGTTAAGAGGAGGCGCCATACATATATATATATTGCATTCTTCATCTCCATATTACACTTGCTGTCAAGGTCTGGATTCACTTTGCAAGTTTTCAAAGTGGTACTATTTTATTCTGATGTTTTTCATAAGCACTGGCAAAGGGTTTTGCTGTCCTCTCTCTGGAGTTTCAGCTTGCTTGAAACAAACAAACAAAAAAAGATTATTAGTTGTAAATCAATATTCCCTTAAGATGTAAACCCAGCAGCTCTTACATGTGAAGCAAGATTTGGCCTGGCCAAGACTCTGATGTTGGATCTCGAGGGCTGCAGAAATTGTGATGAAGAATCAATAACCAGAACAATCTCTCACAGCCCTGTGCAGGCTCTCACCATCTGCTTTTGTCTTGCTGTAACTGGAGGTATTTTTCTGCAAATGACATGCAAAATTAAGGAATTCAAGAGATCCACATGGCAGTTTCAGTCCTGGACAGGATTGTAGGTTTGCTCCCAGGGGTGGGGTTTTGCTGTAAACAATGATTTTCTTCTGTCCTAAATTGCTGTTGGGGGAAGCACTCCCAGACTCACCCCTCTCAGCTGGGATGTGCTGCTCCCTTCTGCTGTTTAAGCAGAGGCTGTGTCACCCTAGGTATGCCTGAATTATAGGCTGGATAAAGTGAACAATTTTGTACAGTATTTTGGGGGGAAATGAGCAGTTTTAAGCCCTGCAAATGTGTGCACAGTATTTTGTTCTCCTAAACACGGTACCTGTTCCTGGATGTGAACAAGCTGAGTTTTCTTGTCTTTTTAATATCCTTACAAGAAAAACAGTCAGGATTATGCTGCTGGACATGCACAGCCAGCTTTCTGTCCCGCAGGGCGTGAGGGACTCTAAATACATGCATAAATATGTGTTTAGAGATGGGGCTATTGTTGTACCATCTCAAATGGAACTGTTCTCAGCTGTTCAGCCAGGTTGGAGATCCAGGGCAAGCTGAACATCTCTGCAGCCAAATGCGGGGGGTATTTATAAGGCAAGCAGGAACCCTGTTGTGTTTATTAATGATCTCAGATGCACAGAAAGTCTGCAAGTGGCTGGGCATTCACAAAACAGAGGAAAAGTTCAGATGCTGCATGCTGGGATGTTACAGTTCTGTTCCTGTGAGGACCTGCTGCCTTAGTGTTGTCAATGACCTTCTCATTTGTGGAATCCCTCTCTGTTCTTCTCTCCAAGCTGTTGTTCTTCTGTGTTAATTAAAACCCAGACAATTAAGTATACAAAAGTGCACTCAAGCTGCTGTGCACATCCAGCTGAAAACAGGGCCGAGTGGCCAGAAACAAGTTCGTGGACACATGAGCTTTGCCACTGGGATAGATTGACTGGGTGTGAAACTCGTGAGTGGGAAGGAAAGTGACATTTAAATTATGCTGCTGTTCCTCCTACAGGCTTCTGATGGGGTATTTTCAGATAGGAAACTAAATGCACTTAAATGCAATGCTTGAAAATAATAACTTGATGTGTTTGAGTCTTCAATGAAAAGTGAGCCCGTGAGGCTCCATGATTCCATCGTGATTGTGCCATGGAAAGCCAACACTACTCCAACTCAGATCTTCAGTGCACCAGCTTGCATCCTCAAGTGCTGGCTTTGTGCCATTTGGCTTTGTGTGTTGAACCCACACAAAATAATTAGTAAAGTGGAACAGCTGGCAAAAAAAGGGAAAAAACCCCAAAACTAAAAAAAAATGAGCAGCTAACTTCATTCTCATGGGTAAAAGACAGCAATGAATCACAGGCAAGAGCAAAACGACCAGGGGGAAAAACAACCTGAAATAAAGTGATTCAAGTGTAATATCAGGGTCTCTCGAGGAAGTGATCCACAGATGGACAGAGAAGTGGAGAAGAAATAACTTCAGACAGGTAAAGGCTAATTTTTGATGTTAGAAAGAAACTTTTATCCTTCTTGTCTCAGGCCCCAGTTTTAAAAGGGTATTTATCCATGGGGTTAACTTCATCTGCTCCACTAACTGCACTCCAGTGAGAGATAAGGAGATAATTAAAATTACCACCATGCTTAATCAACTTGCCAGCATAGGGATACTCTCTTGAATTGGGGCACAATTAAATTAAGCTTAGCTTCTTCCAAATATATGCAAGAAGTAGACATCTGGCAAAGTCTAGCTGCAAATGCACAGAGCTGCATTACAACACTCTCCAAGGACAAAGGAAATGGAAAGTGAAAGGATTTGGGAGAGCAAGAGTTCTGCCAACTCCTTTAATCTTCATCTTTGCAATGCAGTCTATCAATGTCACAAAAAAAAATACTAAATACTAGTGATTTCACTAATTTGTTGGTAAACCACTAACCTGGTGATTTCACTTGTTTGCCCATATATGCATAAATGCATATGAAAATGCAGGCATGTATGCTAATGCAGGTTATTTTACAATATTTCCATGAGCATCTGTAAGTGTTGTGCTTCACAACAATTTATAACTGCAATTAAAAAGTCTGAAAATGGTATTAAAGGAAGCAGACTAATTGAGCTACTCAGAGACAAGATCAAGGCCCTCCTGGCCTTGAAATCTATAGCTCCATGAAAGGGAGTCTGTGAATATTTGCTGAATCTAAGGATATTAATAATCAGCTGTTACAGTGCTGTCCGTCTACAAGGACATCACAGACTTCATTTTCACAATATGCCCAGAAGGTAAATAGCAGAATCACCATTCATTTTGCTGAATCCAAAAGTTGAGAAGACCTGCTGAAGCCCCAGCTGGTTCCAGTCATAGCCAGAGTTTATGGTGCAAATTCCTGAACCCCCACTAAAGACAGATAATTCAGGTTGGGGCTGGTAAACTCGTGTGACTGCCAGTGATGCTCTCACTCTCTGAAAAGCCAGAAAAGAAACCCAAACAAGAAGCTATAGAGCACTTTTGGTTTTAAATTATCTTTATCTTTACCTTGAACAGGCATCAGCCCATTCCTTTCACTTAACTATGTGAAGAAAGAGAATAATTCTCTTTTTCTTCTGCCCAGACTGTAGGAGTAGTAAGTTCCTTCACTCTTTTCTGCTTTTCTGTGTTTTCTGTGTAATTTACTGCTTCATACATGTGGAAAAGATTGTAGAAGTACTGTTAGAGGTTGAAGAAATGACCTGTTAATTTATTCCATCCTTTCCATCCATTCCAGAGATATCACTTAAATGCTTTGGAATTGCACTAAGTCTCCTGAATTCCCAAGTTCCCCAAGTTTCCCTGTTCTAGCCTGAGCAGTAAAGCACATTTAGAGAGCTCTACTTTCAGGAGACCATCCTCCTTTTCCAACAGGTCCTTCCTCTTACTGGGATCTTATTGACTTTGTCACTGTTCATCCTGGCAAGTGTATGGAGTGTCACTGGCAGATGGAACACACGTTTCTGTAAGGGCAACAACAACTCAACCCCTGAAACTCCTGCTCAGGCAGAATTTGCCTCTAGTGCCAGTTCTTACCCCAAATCTCACCAGGCCTGACCTGGAAGAGGTTGTAGGCTTGAAGCCATAAAGTTCAGTATTGGAAATGTAGCTGTGGGGAGGAGGGGAGGAGGGAGGGGAAGAAAAAATCAAATTGTTGTCTGAAATTCTATTCTTTGAGACGTGAGCACATTTCACTGAAAAGTTTAAGAAGTGATTAACATGTTATTAAAACTGTCCATGCTGGACTACTTCCCCATAGAAAAATGGTGAATGCTTTCATTAATAGTAATCCCAGACAACCATTCTGACATGCTGATTTTTATTTCCATCCATCAAAGAACTGAGCTTGTGAGGGAAAGAACATTCTAATATCCCCACCATCTTTTCCTCTTCCCTTTCAAACTGAACAGAGAATATCTCCTCATTTTTCTGTTGTGTTGAGCCACTCTTTTACAACAGTGGGTTGTGAAACCAGAACTCCCACTGACACAGGATCAGAGATAGGCTTAAGATTTTAGAGGTGGTTCTGAAGTCCTGAGAAGCCCTTCAAAAGCTGTGTGCTTTTAGCTGGGCTGAATCACTACTGTCTTCAGATCTAATCTTTCCAGCAATTGATTTTCTCTTTGTCCTCTGTGACCAAACTTCTCCCATGGGAGGAATTATGGTTCCAGCTTTCCTAAAATTCTGTAATTGTTATTCCTAGGGTGGCACAAAAATGGGTCACACTTTGAATCCTGTTTACACTAGCTCTGCAAACTTATTCAGTGCTTTTCTCATGCAGATGGTTGCATGTAAGAAAACATATTTGTTAGATGTAAATTTTAGCTGCTTGGGGTCTCTATCTCTGTGTAATATCCAGCCTAATGTCAGCAAAGGAGAACATTTATGTTTTCATTTAAATATCAAGTAAGCAGATGGGACTTCTCTCATCCACAGAGTAGTAAATTAAAACCAAAAGTAACAATTTTTTTAATGTTGTGTTCTGCTGGGATGAGGGCTTGGCGTTATGACATCTGCTGTGGTTTGAGGATTCCAGGAGCTGCTGTACAGCATTTTCTGAGATGAATTCTGCTAATATCGTTTTTGCATAATCCTGTGAACATGCACATAGAATGTCTGTGCTGCTCACTCTCCCCTCAGAATACAGCCCAGTACAGACATTGATGCTTTCACAGCAAATGTCAATAATGATCACCATGGCTGAAACATTCTCACACAAAATCCAATTCAGATTATCTGAACAGGGAGACAATGGGAGAGAGAAGAAGAGTCTTCCCTCTTACAGTCTGCCAAGCTGTAACTTGGTGTCCCAAGTAAACAGCTTTTCCTCAGTAAAATTTAGAATTCAAATTGTCTGTGAATCTGCCAACCATTACAGCAAGTTATGGAGATTCCAGTGAATATTGACAGAATCCCTGAGGTTGGAGAAGCCCTCCCAGGCCACGGAGTCCCAGCTGTGCCCCATACCCACCTTGTCCCCAGCCCAGAGCACTCAGGGCCACCTCCAGCCCTTCCTGGGACACC
>JBBMKD010000025.1:3942105-3958319 GCA_037834095.1 Argya squamiceps
GCAGGCCCTGGCACAGGGTGCCCAGAGCAGCTGTGGCTGCCCCTGGATCCCTGGCAGTGCCCAAGGCCAAGTTGGACGCTGGGGCTTGGAGCAGACTGGGACAGTGGGAGGTGCCCCTGACATGGCAGGGGTGGGGCGGGATGAGCTCTAATGTCCCTTCCAGCCCAAACAACCCCATGATTTTATGATTAAACTACGTTGTTTTAAGAAGTTCTGTGCCTGTGATATAACATAACTTAGGGAAAAGTCCAGAGATCATTTTTCACATGGAGGAGGGCAGGCTGGAATACACACATTATCTGTTCTATTACAGCAGCTCAGATGATGGGAAATAATTGATTAAGCTCCATTACATGGTGGTTAAAGCACAGCTCACTTCTGTCCTTTCACAGACCCACAGAAGGTGGGGAGTGTACCCATCCAGAGCACTGACTCCTTACATAAAGCAAAGGTGCTTTTAGAATTCCTGTGGATCCATGGACCCTCAGATTCATTTGTGTATGAAGGAGCACAATGTGAGATCTCTCATATTTTGGGTTTTGTCAGCACAAAGGTTTGCAGGTAATCATTGTTTTGCTGAGGTCTGTGATTAAATATGCTTTGTTTTCTGTTATACCCAAACAAAATGCAGTCAGAACCCCTTTTTATCTGACACACTTAAAGATGTGAACATTCACAAGAGGAAAGAGAATCCTTGATGCTGAAATGTAACTCAGCTTGGTCAAATCAATTCTTCTGGAGTGCTAGGTCCCAGGGTTTGCAGTTTTGCCTTGATCCCATTCCCCATTTCCCACAAGAGCCTTTCTGAACCACTGCTGCCAAGTCACAGGCACTGCTGTGGAGGGGGCAGAGCAGGAGCAACATTTGCTGCCTGAGCAAAACTCAGAATGACACTGAGCATCCAGCTCAGCCTCCTTTAGGGTGTTTAAGACACAGAACTCATTTTTCTGGATGAAAAGCAGACAGTGACACTGCCAGCAGTGACTGTGTCTGCTCAGGTTCTCCCTGCAGGAGGGACCAACAGGGGGAGGCACAAATGCTAATTCAGAGCCCACATTTGACCGCACCAGGGACCAACAGGGGGAGGCACAAATGCTAATTCAGAGCCCACATTTGACTGCACCAGATGACGTGGGGCACATGGAAGTTACCAGCGACTGCCCAAATCACAACAAATGACACTGATCAATACTGAAAAGTATAGAGCCATTAGGATCTGTTTAAAGTGGGCAGCTCAGTTTGCATCCAGAGCATCAATACCTCCAAGTGGATGAATAATGAATGGCTTGGTCTGGGATCTTAATCACAAAAATATTCCAGAGAAAAAAAATTAAAACACATTTAGATATGTAGAAAAGAGGAGTGTTTTGAGCAGAAAAACCTTTACCCTGCTCCCAGAAAAACCTTAACTGAATCACAGTAAAATCAAGCTGTTTTATATCCAATTTTATATTCAATCCCAAGAAGACAGCTTTTCTATTGTGTTTACTTTTATACGAAAAATTATACTTAGCAGTTTTTAGGAACTCATCAGAATAAGAAATACTTTTGAAGAAGGAAAAGAAAAAGAATTTTGAAGAGACACACAATACAAAATACATGATTTCAAAGTAGACTATATTAACATTTCATACTGATTAGCAGTAAGATGATCATTACAGG
Source organism: Argya squamiceps (assembly GCA_037834095.1). Taxonomy (NCBI): domain Eukaryota; kingdom Metazoa; phylum Chordata; class Aves; order Passeriformes; family Leiothrichidae; genus Argya; species Argya squamiceps. The sequence goes on from JBBMKD010000025.1 coordinate 3,943,768, forward strand.
ATAGGACATACATCATACCATGTCCATTGATAAAGTAGAATTTAATGAAAGACAAAATATTAAAAAAACTGACTTTATTATATTTATTTATTTATCATATTTGGAACATGACTGTCTTGCAGTCATTACAATCAAGTAAAATATATTTCACCACATTTTTCAACATAATTTAGATATATTTGGACGCTCCTCAAACCATTAAATAATAGTGATGGCTACAAATAAATTTAGCATTTTCTCAGCACTTATTATTATTGAAATGTCTCTATGAACAATACTGCTTTTGTTAACATGGGACCAATTAATAAAGCAGTGCCTGCCACGATCTGTAGATCATCAAAACACTGATTAGGAAGAGTGTAGCAACTTTGGTTTTCTCTATAAAGAAGTGATCGTTTTCACAGCCTGCTGGAGAAACAAAAATTTACCTACAATTTAAATGCTACTACCTAGCATTTAAAGGCAAGGAAAAGGTGTGACTTGCTAGCTACTGCTAGGGAGAAGTTATTTTTCTTCTTTATTTTCAATATTATTACTTTTTGTCCATCTACTCATAAAAGCAGCAGATATTTCATTGTCCATGGTTCATACTTTTCAGTCCATCACTACATATTCTCCTATAATAACTTTTAGCTGAAGTCCGGTGTGATCTGTACACTGTGACTCAGTTGGAAATGCTGCATGTCTACCCACCTTTGCTAAAAAAAGTGCTGAAATCTATATCCAGGCAAAAGGAGAGGGAAGGTGCCCGCCCAGCATTATTGATGGCAGACTGTTCTGGGTTTGCTGTGTTTGATGGAACCAAAATAAGGAATGTGCAATTCAGTCCACGGGCAGATGAAGAGCTGCAGCCAGGGTTGTGTTTTCTCAGGACTGCTATTTCCCTGTTGCTGTTGAGACTGTCATGGCACATACAGAGTCCTGTCACACAGAGTGACACGGTAAAAATCTTCAGAAGGCTCTTTATTATGGTGGCATGATGTCTTTTATACAGTTTTTACAAACCTCGTGGGCAGCTTTAATTGGTTAATAGCTTTCTTGTTAATTATTCTATTGGTTACTGAAAGGTATTTTACTTGTCTATCAAATCTATCTATTCTTGGATTGTTTACATATTTTCTTTACTGATTCTCATGGGACAAATCTCTTGTTATTACAGGTGCATTTGTTTTACACCCTCAGAATAGATGGTTGTGTTAAAGGAATGTCTCATTCTCAAAACAGCTTCATATGGGAACTTGCAAATTGCTTGTTAGCTGCACTTAGAAGAAATGATAGGCCAGCTTTTTACCCTTTTCCTACATTTCCACTCCTCTTTTACTTTTACATGAATCCAATCTCTTCAGTCGCTGGGATGTTTTTCCCTTAAAGCAGTTTCCTGATCGCCCTCCCATCATTCCAGTGAGAGCCTCGAACAGCTCCACGCAGGGCGAGTCTCACTTGGTCGAGAGCCAGAAGAGAGATGCAAATAGCTGGAGATGGCGTGTGATGAAGATTACAAGCAGCACTTCAATGGCTCTGTTTCCGTGCCCTGCTTCATTTCCTGACTGCGCTGGGGTTACAAATCCCGTTGTGCTGCTGCACAGCGTGTTTGCCAGGGGGGCAGGCTGGTCTGTCACGGACAGACCCGAGCAGGGGCACAGATTGCCGGGGCTGGTGCCCTGTCTGAGCTCACCTGCCGCAGCGCTCGCTGCCAGCCCGGCGCGGCCCCAGCCCCAGCCGCAGCTGCCTGCAGGATTCACGCACAGCTATTCCGGGTCCTGCATGGGAAACCCTGCTAATTGGGTAAATCCACTCTAGTGTACAGGCACCAACTGGCAGACACAACTTTCACAATGAGAGAGATCCATAATTTTCAAATGTAACTAACAATTTGTGACAATAAAGCGGCAACGGGAGCCAAGATGCTGGCACCTCTCCTTGTCACCTCTTTCAAGCACAGTAAGTAGAATTTGCATTTGTTTCCTTTCCAAAGGCAGTTACTTATTTATAAAGTAGGCATTTAATGCTTGCAGTTTCTTTGGCACGATTTTATTTTTAGGCAAAGTCACTAAAGAGTTTAGTGTTGTCTCTCTTAAGGGAAGTACTCAAAGAGTACTTAATTAATCCTGCATCAAACCAAAGAAATGGCATCATCCACTCACGCAACAGAGACCAGAACTGTCTCAATAAGAGTAAATAACAATCGTGAGACAAGCAAGTGAAGATGACGGGAGTGTACAAAATTCCGGCTGACACACACCATAGCAAATCAAAAATTTTTGTTTAAACTTCTTAATGGTGACAAGGGCAATGCGTTTCACACCCACAGAAGCCAAGAGTTTATGTCTGCCCAGTGTAAGTGTCCATTGTCATTCATGATGCAGTGCCTTGGTCAAACTGCTGCATCTCTATCTCCCTTGTCCAGTGCATATTCCTGGTTTATAGGGCTCCTTCGAGGGGAATTTTCAATTTTTTTCATTTTTAGACCACGCCCTTGGCTACGACACGCAAGATATCAATCATTCTTTCCCTGGAGGTTGAACTCCCCCCAAAAAAATTCTATGCATGAAGGAAGGTCAACGCCAGAATAACATTTTTAGAAGAAAAGTATTCTTTGTTTGGCATTTGACTGTGGGCATAAATCTTTAAAGAGGAAAAGGAAAACAAAAAGGGACAGAATTTTGGAGGGGAGGTTTTGCAATGCTGGGTTTAGCAAGGACGGAGTAGCTGGATTAAGGCAGGGCAGTTTTTCCAGGTACCCTGTGCTCATTGCCGTGGATCCCGGTGTCAGGGCGGCCAGGAGAGCCCGGGGGCAGGCGAGGACACCGCCGGGAGCCGGTGCTGTGAATGAGCTCCGAGCAGCTCCGCGGGCTCCAGACACCCCCTGAGGCTGCTGCCCCTGTGCTGGCAGTGCCCAGCCCGTGTGAACACCCGGCTGCCGGCCCTGGGAACGCTCCCGTGCTGCTCTCAGCGCTCCGATGGGCAGCAAAGCCTCGCCTCTCTTTTGTCAAAATCCTCCCGCTTCAACTGCTGCTTTTCTGTTGTTGTTGTTCGTGGAATTTTTTTTTTTTTTTTTTTTTTTTTTTTTAGGGGTGAGTCTTTATTTCTTGTCAGAACTAGTTTAGTAGGCTGTCTGGAAAAGGAGGTTAGTGTCATTAAATCCAACAGTTCTGACATGGCTTCTTAGCATCTCCTAAGTGCCGCTTGATGGATGGCTGTCTGGAACAGCATCCTCGTTCCTGCTGACATTGCCCACCAAATCCAAGCCATACCAAGTGTCTGAGAATCCCAACAATCACCTATTAGCAATAAATTATCCTGTGGCTCTCTGGGCCTCTTTCAGTCATTTCCAATACACCAGCTCCATATGGCATTTGGAAAGGATTAGGCATCATATGGATAATGTGCACGTTTGCAGTTTTGTTAGGAATGAGAGGAAGGGGAAGAAACCCCAAAGCCAAGATTCACTGTTAGGGGTAGAATGCAATTTCCCCTCTTTGTGGATTACTGGGGACTAGGTGACCTCTTTAAGGTCCTTTCAGGTTTAGAGTTTTGTCCATGCCCTCCATGTCCAATCCATTCCCATCCTCTTCACCCTGATTTAAGTAAAAAAATGGGTTTTTGAAATGTCTGTGAAGCATCTGTTAGTGCCCACTGCCAAAGGAAGCTGAACTACATGTCCAACCAGCTTAGACAACTCCTATGGTTTTTTTGGCCACTTTAATAAAACAGAAGAAATGTAGAACTCATTTGGAAATTTCCTGTAAACCAAGGAAAAGTTTAAATTTCAAAACCCAGACTTGAATTTTATGAAGATAATTCACATTGAATATTATATAGGCAGAGACTGCTCTATTTCATTCAGCTTCTGGAGAAAAATAATTATGCTCTTTACAATTTGAAGTGCATTTGTATTCCTTCCAAATAGTCCTATTACAACAAATGAAGTACTTACTATACATCTTTTTCCTGCTGCTTTTCAACTTAAATTTAATTTTCACATAGATTTATTTAAAACAATTCTCAACATGACTCAGCCAAATGATGAATTTATTGAGGGCTCAGTAAATGTGCAATCCAGTTGAAGTTAAAAATGGCTACTTTGTAATTCTGTGCCTAAATGAAATTACCCATTGTAGCCAGCCATGGTGCATCCATTTAAAGTCTATTTCTCGAGGCACATACTCAATCTTTAACAGAAAGGAAGCATTGTGAAAATATGTTGTTAACAGAAAAATGTATATATATGTATATAACATTAATATTAAGCAAATATTTTAATTTATTTTTTCTGTTCTCTGAGCCAGCTTGAGCAGTTACTGGTGTACACACCTCATGTGTGCAGAGAATGCACTGCACGTATAGATGATGGCTCATTTTTTATGGCTCATAACACATGACTGTCTCTGTCCAAATGCAAATAGTTTGAACTTAAGAAGGAAAGTTTAATCAAATGAATTGTAGAGCATAAAAATATTTGTAATGGGATTTCAGTACAGAAGAGATTTGTGATTTGTATTGATGATTGAACAGACTATGTGAGGACTGTGCCTCAGGCAAGGTGTGATTCTGTTTTCTGTTCCAGTGTTGGCACAAAATCAGCAGTTACATCAGAAGTAAGTGTAAAACCAGCCTGTCTCTCATAAGCAATGCTTGGGTTCAGCATGAGAGATTTCCAAATTCACCAGTTTTAAGAGTGGGACAGAAAATTTTCTGAGAGGATGCATCGCTGAGGTTTCAGGTGGCTGCCCAGCATGGAGATGCATTCAACGCTCTTCTTATTTGGGTGATTTGATAAAGTTACCCACATAAAGTTAAGTCAAGATAAAGGTCATTTCTTCAAATATATAAATATTGAGGCACTTGACTCTCTGTCCATATCACCACGGCTGTGTAGCATGTACAGACTCGATGTGTAATCCAAAATCCACTCCATTGTGTGGATGAACTTCTGTCCTCACCATTCTGGATGAGACCTGTATTTCCTAGTTTAGATGTATTTTTTTGCTGTTGATTCAGTAATGTCCTGACTCATATAGAGGTATTTCCATAACTACCTTTGCAATGATTCGTAGAAACACAGGGAGACACAATTCCAGATCCTCAGCCATTCCCAGTCTCACAAAGTCCAGCTGCATTCTGTACTTTCCACTGCAGCCTGTCCAGCATGCAAATGAGAATCCAGCCACATAAATTACTGAGAGTAGAACTACTTTATTCTTTCTTTAAACAAGACCAAGAGAAGCACAAACTGTTTCATTTTCCTTTCCCAGCATTTCCATTGCTGATGTTCAAAGGCTGATAACTGCACTCTAAGGAGATGGGCTTGCCATGGATTTCTGACAAGGTAAGGAGGGAGCATCCAGCTCCTGGGAGGGAGCTGCCTCTGGGTATGTCTTTAACCCCAGCACCCTGAGGGAAAGGCAGCAGAGCTTATCCAGCTGCCTCCAAGGGCTTCCCTGTGTTTTGGGCAGATGCTGAATCCTGTCTGTTATCACAGCCTGCTTGACTCAGTGTAAGATCACACCCTGCTCTACCCTAGGAGAACTTCTTCATGACTGCAGTGTTAGTTCTTGATACCAGATTAATGGAGTGCAGCAAATACTCAGATATTGATTATGAGAACTCATTTTTCATTGTAGATACCTCCTGCCTACTAAGCTATACAGCCAAGTCTGGAATTTAAAGCAGTACCATGTTCAAAACGCCAGATCCCAGAACTCTCTGGCTTCCTGTTGCTTTACTTGCTTTAAATCACTGAAGATTTACCAAGAAAAAGCTAAAAGGTTTTGATTTGTTATTAAGCCATGGATTTTAACCAGATCCTGGTTTGAAGTCTTTTAACCTGACTATCAGAACTTTCCAACCAATATATTTTGCCATCATGGCCCACCAAAAAAGTAGCTTTGGGTCACACAACCAGCATTTCCTGACAATCCTACAAAAACATATGGAGCTCCTCATAGTTTGACTACTGATGTTCTCAGATTTGGGTAGATTCCCCACATGGCAGCACAAGGGGTTGCTTTCTTTGGAGAATTTTATCCTCATGAAGTACAGTTCCAAAATAGTACTGGAGCTTGGACTGATATGAAAACCCCCACATTTCCTGGATTCTTCACAAGGCTCATTAAATCCTTGAAGTTGATAGCACAGTCTGTTTTGTCTTCTGTATTCAGGGACATGGAAGGTAAAGAAGGCATTTGGGATTTGTTATTTTGAAATCAGCCAGTGAAAAGGGCCTGCCATAAACAAAGCGTATGAATAAATTAATGCATCTGACAAAGAAGTTAATGATTATATGGACTGAGCCCAAATTCATGATCAATGAATCATGTAGGCTGCTTTGTTTAGGCTTTGGCAAATCAATACTCCATTTTGTTAAACAAGTAAAATAGATTTTTTGTGGGGGTGCTCTGGGATAATTTTTAAATATAAAGTGTCAGACAAAAATCTTCAGGGGTACTTGAGACTATTGCTTGGAGCTTTCCAAATTTCTTTGCTTTTTGGGATTAATTGTCTTGTTATGCTTCTTACTAGGTGCCAACACATAGCAGATAGGCAGTTACAAGAAAGAAAGAAGCAGTAAAATTTAGAAGGCTCTTTTGTAGGTACAGTGAAAAAGTCCATGACATTGCAGACTTTTTAGTATGGCCTAATTATAGAATCATAGAATTAAGTTGGAGAATGTAGCCCTGGTTTCATGCCTGAGATATTTTGGTTTTCTGAAATTCCTTTCCCAGGGAATTTTCTGTAAACAAGAGAAGTGTTTTCGTAAACTGTACTTTGTTTACATTGTTTCCCTAGGAGGGACTTCTTGATGTCCCTCTGGTCTGACCAATGTGGTTGAAGAGGTTTGTCTTTGTTTCACCAATCAAATTGGTCTGTGTAAAATAGTATAAAAGGGAGACACATCCCAAAAATAGAAGAGTCATTTTCAGCCTTCTGAAGTCAGAGTCTGTGTCATTGTGGTGTACAACAGTGTCAGGAGAAGACCTTTAAGATCATCCAGTCCAACCATTAAGTGTGTCACTGCCTTAGACTGCTGTTAAAAGAAGTGGGATTGCTCAACAGGAGGAGCCTCTCCATTTCATTCTTTCCCTGGGTTTGTAACACCCAGCACATGATTTTTTTTTCTTTTTCCTTTATCATCTTATGTTGGAGTTTTATTTAGGCTGGTGGTTAAATTGTCCCACAGGGTCCTGCCCCACCTGTAATAGGCAAAGAAACCCCAGCATATAGCTGTTGTTTTTGTGTGATAGAAACTATAAAAATCAAGATTCCTAAAGGAGTTTAGGTGCATAGTGATGCAGATAGATCCTGCTCAAGGGCTAAGAAATAAATCTGGAAATTTTATTGAGCATGAAGATTATGCCAATTCCACAGGAAGAAATTTAACTAATTTAAGTAACTAATGTGGGTTCCTGAGGGTGGATAAACTGGTAACTGGTTTTCAAGAAAACTTGATTCATTTTTGAAAATTATTCCTGCAATATCACATTCAAAGTAATAAATATCAGGTTCTGATTCTTGCCCCAACAGCATTTTCAGAAGGGGTAGAGCAGGTGAGGTGATCCATTCCTGAGGAATGTAATCCTGCTTCCCAGCTTACATTCTGCTCCTGTAGATCCCACCAGACATCTACATGGGCTTGGAATGCCATCACAGTTCCCTCATTCTGGGCCCAAAAATGTTGGGTCTCAGCTGGTGATATGAAAGGCATTAATATTGCTGATTTTGTACCTGTCCTCTAGATCCAGCAAAGTTCTGAAATTTCTGTCTCTGGGGTTCAGTAAATGAAGAAAAAAATAACTTGAGAGGAGAACAGAAAGTTTTTCCTTTTCATTAGGGAAATGACAATGTCCTGCACTTGATATTGCCTGAGCAAGAGTCCTGGAACGCTGCTCCTGGAGAGATGTAAGCACAGTCAGAATGCCAAATCTGATTACATAGATCAAAGTGGTCTGCTGCTACAAAGCTCTGAGAACTCACGGCTCACATTGGCAGAATTAGATTTGTGGCTAAGTGGAATTTTTCATCATGGCAACAATTTGTTTTGGTACTTAACAATGAATGTAGGGGCCTCACTTTAAGTAGCCAACACTGAACGCTTTGGTTTTCTAAGAAAAGCTACTGCTGCCCAGCCTCCCAGTTATTTATTATCTTCAGCAGCACATCTTATTAGAGAGGGTGTTCAGAACCACTGTCCAGCAGGAAAACAACCAGTTCTGAAATGGGAATAAGAAATGACCCCTTCTTCTTGCCCTGTTGGCCTCTGGTCTTTCATCGAGTTTATCTATGCAAATACTGCTCTGCTAGAAAATTACTCTGGGATTTTAATAAGGAAACTGAACAAGAAGCTGCTGCTGAACCCTGAATTAGGCATTCTGAATGGTCACTGCATTGAATCAGCAAAGAAAAGAAACCAAATGTTCGGCAAAGGATAAATTATTATGTCCTAAAATGGTTTATGTTCCCTTGGCTATTTGTAGTGAGTGATTGAAAGTCAGGTAGAGGACACAAGCTATTGAACAGATCATCTGGGACTCTCCCAGGTTTGGGCTGCTAAAAATCTTCACAAGTGTATTGAAAATTCTGTGCAGAATAGGACAAAATGGATACTATTCTCACGCTGAGACCACCCAGAGGCAAACACTCTCTCCATTAAAACAGAAACAAAGGAGTCCCAGCACATCCTAAAATCAGGCATTTTTGCCTATTCTACCATTCTTCCTGCCTGCAGAATCAGAGGTTGCTGAAGGTGTTTTTGAAACCCAAGCAGAGTTCAATATTAATAGTGACAGAGTTAGTTACTGTCCTTTATCAACTTGGGATCAAATGTTCCAAAGAAAATCAATGGAGTGTTTCCCCACAGTGTTTCTGAAAGCAAGAACAAATACCTGCAGCAGATAAAATGATTGTGTTTTCCCAAGCCATTAGCATGATTCAAGTGATACGCTCCTAAAATAACTTTTTGCAGAATCATTGGTTTTTATAAGAGCATTTCAATTTCATTTGTCTATAAATATTTCCATTTTGGCATATCTTTCATGCAGCTGTATCAAAAGCTCTGTGTCAGGCTGGTCCATTGTATCACCTCCAGAGTTAGAGGGTGCACTCTTACCCACTGCAGGATTGCTGGGTGGACTCAAGCACAGTGTGTTGGGGTTGGACTGGATGATCTTGAAGGTCTCTTCCAACCTTGATGATTCTATGACACCCAGGGCTGAGGGCCCCTCTCAGCTGGAGCTCCTCTCCAGGCTGAGCAGCCCCAGCTCCCTCAGCCTCTCCTGGGCATGGAGATGCTCCAAGCCCTTCCTCATCTCCAGGAGCTCCTGTCCCTGCTGTGCTGAGGATCCAGAGCTGGACAAACACTCCAGTATTTCCATAAATAAAAGAGTAAAAGTCATACACAAAACATGAGAGAATTAACATTAAATCTATAGAAAAACTATGGGGTTTAGGCAATAGAAAGACTGATTTTGCCAACATTTTGGATGACAGAGCAGAAATGTCTCACATATTTTAATTTGTTTGATATGAGCTGACGTGTGACTTGTTTTACTTACAGGTGCTTGCAGAAAGTTATATCCAGGACCCTGCTTTTACCTGGGTCGGTGAAAACCCTCTCCACTGCACAGCTCTCAACAGAAGTTTGTACATATCCATGAGCAGGACTTGTACATATCCTTACACATATCCACAAGCAGGATTTACTTGTACATATCCTTGTACATATTCATGAGCAGGACCTCTAAAGTCTGCAGTTTTCCATAGGTAATTACAGTAGATATTGCATCGGGTAAGAGTAGAGAAAAGGGACAAAGAACTGTGAGAAAACAATGATGTACACAGTATTTTTCAGGTCAGTTGGGCTGATGCAGTGCCTCATTCAAGCAGTCTTTTTCACAGTGTGGAGGAAGAGCTGTGGTGGCCACGGCAAGAGAGAAAGACGTGGAAACCTCCAGTTCAGAGAAAGCTCAGTGTGTAATAGAAAGCAAGTTGGCTGCATCTATCCCCAAGACAGAGATTTCACTCATCATTGTTACAGAATGAAAAATTTAAGAGAGCCCCAAGAGAAGAATTTTCTTATTTTATTCAAACGAGGCTTCCATCTGAAGGCACATATGCCACCATATGGGATACATTTCAGGCATTCATTAGGAGAAGAATAATTAGTCTAGCATCATACCAGGAAGAAAGGAAGAGGCCCAGAGGATAATTACTTTAGAAACAGAAATAAAAGACCTTGAAACTAAATTTGCTAGGGACAGGTCTATGAAAAATGAAAAAAAGGAGCCTTATTTATGGGAATTTGAATTCAGATATCAAGGCAAAGAGGAAAAGGGGCATGCACATGACAGGATTATTTTTAGCTTGGGGAGAAGCTGGTACATTTTTGTTTTAATGATTATGGAAAACATGTAGCCTCATATTTCAGCCATTCACCACAAGCAAGAAGCCTCTTCTGTAGTACAGAAGAGATTAAACAGTTCCACATTATCCTGGGAAGAACTGCTCTGTACGTCCTCTCTTTGCAAATACACCGTTAATAGTGCTACTGGTCATGGGCTTTAAATGCAACTGTGACCCTTTAAAGGTTGTCAAAAAGGATTATTCCTTTGTAGAGCTTCCTATGAAACGGCCTGCAAGAAAGAGAAATATCTGTATTATGTAAATAAAGCACAGATTGAATAACAGGAGAATAAAGAAGGCTCAAAAGTGTGTCAGATGGGGATTCTTCTGTGAGCAATTAAACACACTGAGATAGTGCTCTCTATACATCAACTTAATCCTAACCATGCATTGAGCCAACTTATCTGTGCTTCACCTTCTGGAGGGGAACAGATAGACACATTATACTGAATAAAAGCCATGCATTGTATAGTGCACCACAGTCTGTCTCTCAAGCCTCAGGCCCTAAGTAACTAACCCTAATTAACTGGTGAGTTTGGAGTTTCTGTGCTACTCAAAGGGCCCATGGGAAGTGAACAGCGACAAGATTTGGCCCTTGAAAAGAAGCACCTGTGACTGGATTCCTCCTCTTCATGCCAGGAAACACCTGATATTCTGCAGCACTGAAATTGTAATGGGGAGTAAAGACTTGTCTAAGTGAAATCCTTTGATTGGGACAGCGGTCAAAGGGACAGGTCTTTGATGTCTGGAGCTCTTTGCAGCAAAGAATAAAATGAGATCTCGCATTGCTGTGTGTGAGACAGATGGTTTGGGATATGACAGTGGCTCATTCATATTGGGAACACTTGTTACAATGCATTATCTTTCAAAGATACAGAGAATGCTATCTAACATTCTGTGACTCACCTACAGTATAAACAAGATAATTACCTGGTTCACCTGCTAGAGCTGGGAGATCGATTATGGAAGCTAATTAGAGACCTGTTTTAAGCAGATATGAACTCATGAGTTTTTGTTATGGGTTCTTCTCTTAACACACCACAGAGAAAACCATAGAACAGTGATTAGCCTTATTTCATTTTTATTGCTTCTCCCATTCAGAGTGAAACCACAGAAAGTCAAAAGTGTAGCTAATTTACTTTAGCAAGCTAGAAAATGTAAGTTAATTTCCTTGCTTTACTACTTAGAAAGCTCTGCCAGAGCATTAATGTCAAAGGAAAACAAAGAAAAAATACGTGTCCATATGGAATATGAATATACCTCATGGTAGCTTGACAAACACTGGCAGGGAACATGCTTGCAAGGAGGTAACAGATATTGGTAGTGATCTTTTGAGCTCTTGGTTACTGGTACATATCAGCAGAGATGTACCAAATTGGGATTTTTTTTGTTTGTTTGGGGTTTTTTGTTTTTGTTTTGTTTTGTTGTTGTTTGTTTGTTTGTTTTGGGTTTGGGTTTTTGTGGTTTTTGTGTGTTTTTTGTTTGTTTGTCTGTTTTGTTTTGTGCTTTTTGTTTGTTTGTTTGTTTTGTTTTATTTTTCTGGAACTGGAGAATGTTTCTGTCTCCTTTAAGTAGCAGTATTTCTTGCTCCAAAAGCAGAATACCCCTAGCACTGCCCACAAATTCCTGACTGTTTGTATCTGAACACATCATATGTGTATGATCTGCAGTCAATTCCCAGATCCATGTGTGCTGTCATACCCCAGCAGGAATTGCTGCAGAATCTGTTGAGTCTGCAATTTTCACACAGCATCTCTACCCACATGTGGGATGAAAAACACAAATTACTTTGGGAAGGCAGAAAGACTTCAGTAATTAGTGTTTAATTCCTGAGTGCCCTGCTGTCTAGTGCAAGCTGCAGCTCTGAGCAGGGCTTGCAGCCCACTGGAATGACAAAGATCTGACAGATCCAGCAGGCCTGGGTGTGAACTGGCACTGCCACTTGGAAATTCCAAGGAGTGAAATGCGGCCTGAACTGTGGACACCTACAGCAGAGCTTTAAAAAGACACTGGCATTTTAGCCACACAGTTGCAAACTAAACCCTGCATTCATCAAGAAGCTCTAAATAATTTAGATTTTTGCTGAGTTCTTAACAGATTTTTTTTTGAGAATGTTTGCCCAAACATTGCAGGCACCAAGCAACGAGGCACAAAACCTGGGAGGTACAAATTGGGCATTTCATCCGTCACATGCACAGCCAAGGGAGACATCATTCAAAGACCTTGTCTGCCATAAACAGGTTACACACAAAACATGAAGTTTCCCCTGCTTCCCCTGCTCTTCTCCTGAGTGCTGACTGAGCACCAAACTCTGTGCCTCCTGTCATAGCTGCTTCATTCAGCACTTACCTGGTCACTGAATCAGTGGAAGGAACACGACTGAATGACTGGTTCTAGTGAGGAGAGAGGAGAGCACCAACTTGAGTAAGAGAAATGTTAGCTCACATTTGCTCCCTCCATTATTTTTAAATAGTAACCTCTATAGCTTATGTAAATTTAATAATGGAAATATGTTATTACAGTTTAACCAGCTTGGGGTGAAGTCCTGCCCCCAAACATCCTACACATGCTGTTTCAGGCAATCTGGTAGGTGACACCCTCCCTCTAATCTTAATCTTAATCCTGGAAACTGTCTCCAAAGCAATAAATACTCTAGGCTGCATGATAAGAGATCAGCCAGCCTGGCTATTCTGGATCAGGCCAATCCACTGATGTTCAGACTCTGTCCAGTGAAGCCCATGCAAATGAGGTACATCAGGAAACAAACTGTTAACAGGGCTAAACAAGAGATAAATTCCCAGATATTCAGCACTGGAGGCTATCAACTGTCTTTGCATGTGTCCCAAAGCAGAAATGGATGTGAAGAGGGTGTAAAGGATGGGGACAGACTCTGTAGCTGTACAGTGACATCCCTGTTCCATCCTCAGTCAAAGAATTTCAGTGCCTACAGAATTCATCAGGAAGCAAGAAAACCTTTACCGTCTCAAAGGTACTTAATTATGGGATTTACCTGGCTGGCATGCTATTTTCTTGTACCTATGGCTCTTGCACATGCAAATGCACAGCTGCTCATCAATGATATTAACAATTCTGCAAAAGCTGGACAGTTACAGAAGTAAATGTGCTGCTTAATTGTCTCAGTGATGGAGTCACATTTACAGCACTTGCTTTCTAAGCCCGTGTTTTCCATAAAAACTAACACAACCTGGGCACAAAACCACCTAATCCTGACTGAGTGCCCAGCTCCATGGCAGGGCTTAGCATTGATAATCTGAGGGCACAGGGGAGATGCCTCTCTGTGCACAGAGCTGCACTTCTCCCTGCCCAACTCCTCAGTGCACTCCAGGCCAGCATAGAAACTCCAGCCAACCTACCTGAACAGGCCATTGGGGGTTCATACACAACACCTGTCTTGGGAGATGAAAACTGCTCACAGGCAGGGAGCCAGACTTAGGGATGGGTAATGCTTAGAATATCTTAGCATGAACCTGTATTCTTCATTGAAAATTACATCAAATATTTGACTAAGTGATTTTATTTATGCTTCCAGAACGGTGCAATGTGAGAAACCACCCTGTTGTCACACAAAGATATACATTATATCTAATTTAAACAAGGTTCATCCACTCTACACAGTCCTCCATCTCCTTGGTGCTGTGCAGCCCTTCAGAGGGGTCTCAACAGCTTGGGGAGATGGCCAGGGAAAATACATCTGAAGTTCAGCCAAGGCAAATGCAGGTCCTGCTCTGGGGCAAGAACAAGCCCAGCACCAGCACAGGGGGACCTGCTGGAGCAGCTCTGTGGGGAAGGACTTGGGGGTTCTTGGGGACACAGAGCTGTCCCTGAGCCAGCAGAGTGTCCTGGGGGTTCTTGGGGACACGGAGCTGTCCCTGAGCCAGCAGAGTGTCCTGGGGCCAAGGAGGCCAAGGGTGCCCTGGGGTCATAGGGAAGAGCCTTGGCAGAGGTCAGGAGGGATCCTACCCCTGTGCCCAGCCCTGGAGGCTCCTCGGGAGGGTTTGTCCAGCTCTGGATCCTCAGCACAGCAGGGACAGGAGCTCCTGGAGATGAGGAAGGGCTTGGAGCATCTCCGTGCCCAGGAGAGGCTGAGGGAGCTGGGGCTGCTCAGCCTGGAGAGGAGCCCCAGTGAGAGGGGC
>JBBMKD010000025.1:3966344-3982458 GCA_037834095.1 Argya squamiceps
CCCTCTGCTCATGCTGGAGCCTCCTCTGGGCTCTGTCCAGCAGCTCCAGGTCCTTGCTGTGCTGGCCCAGGGCTGGGACAGCTCTGCAGGTGGGGTCTCACCTGAGTGGGGCAGAATATTGTGGGTAAGATGTTGCCCTCAGGATGCTGTCAGGCACAAAGTGATAGGCAGATACTATAAAGATCAGTGTAAATAAAATATCTCACTGAGAAGCATAATTAGTTAGTTGATGTGTTCATAGAGACCACAAGCAGAAAGTCTTTTTGCCTGTTTATTCATAGGCAATAATACTGACAGCATTGGACACTTATTTCTCCACTGTTAAATGCTCAGGTTTAGTCTCTGCCACTTAAATTAAGAGTAGTTTGAAATTTTCCTTGTGCTGTAGGGAATGGAGGTATGGGAAGATTATTACAGTGCTAATAAATAAGACAAATAATTTTACCATGTGTTTAGCAGAGCTTGAACATTACCAAACTCCTCACTGGTTGCTTTACAGTTAAGCCACATACACAATTCAGGTTAAGAGGGATACTTTTATTTTTCCAGAAAGACAACAAGCTAGTTGTTTTCTGACTTCAGAAACCACACAGAAGACTGAAAGTTTTGGAAGATGTTGAAGGCAGACATGAGCCTGAGGACAGACTCCATCAATAACTCAGGAAACAGATGTTACAGTGTTTAGGCTTTCCAAACTAGTCTGATTTTTTTTAACTTTAGTTTGAGAACTTCTTTTCCATGTTCATGTGTTTATTTTTGCTGAAAAGCTTCATATTTCTGCTAGGGAAAAATAAAACCAGCAACAAGATCACACCTGAAACACCTGGGTGTTTGCTTTGCTAAGCCCAGAGATGACACCAGCTTTATGCTGCTGGTCTTTGCTCATCTGTTGCAATATTTGGGAGTTGCTGGTGCTTTGTAATGAAGCTGTTCTCCCAGTGAGCCCCTGGGAGGGGAAATGCTGTTACAGCCACTTTACAGGCAGAGAGCTGCAGCACACAGGGACATGGTGTAGAGCAGAACTTGAAATCACCTTTCAAGTTATGGGGCTTGAACTTCTGTCTGAGGTACTGCCCAGTCCTTTCTGGTTCCTCTGCCCCTGCTGTGCCCCTGCCCACAGCCCAGCACCACAGGCTCTGTTCCATCGGGTTCTCCATCTCATTTCCCTCTGGGCCTGAGACCACTGAATCATTTAAATCATCTGGGACTTCTCAGGGAGTGAAATGGAAGAAGGCACATCCTGAGTGCAACCATTCCTGACACACCAGCCTGCCAGACACAACCTCTTAGAGGGGACATGGGAAATGGGATGAAAAAAAAACCCCCCGAAATTACAGAAATGGGTTTCAGAAGTGTCACAGAGATGATTTTCCACAGGTTTTGGACTCTTCACAGAGCTAAACAAAGGATTCCTGGGATTATGGTGGATATTTTCGACCACATTTTCACCTGATTCTCTATTGCAGCTGGAGAATTTTTTTCAATGTAAAGGCACTTCCTAATGTTCTAAACTTGGGTAAATATCTGTGAATATGGCAATAAAGTGATAGCAACATAGTATTAAGTTACACACCATTTGTATTATATGACACTATAGAAATGCATATACCAACATAAAAGTAGAAGACTATCTCAGCCTCTGAGCTTTTGGGTACAGCTTGCACTTTATCTCTAAGGAAAATAATAGCTTCTTTTTAAAGCATGATAAAGCACGCGGTGGGATTCTTGAGGTGTCCTGTGCAGGGTCAGGAGCTGGACTTGGATTATCCTTGTGGATCCACTTCAACCTAAAATATTCTATGATTTAATTGACTCTAATTATCTGTCAAACTATGTTCTTGCTTCATAAGCCCTCTGCAAACTCCCCTTGTGTTTTACATGAAGAGCCAATAATTGGCCTTATTTAGTTTAGATGAAATAAATAATTTCACAGCCACTTCTCATATAATAAGGTTGGCCACAGCCTCTTTTTTTCTCCTCAGCTTGTTTATTTTTGTTTGGAGTGAACATAAAAGAGAATTTTCTTGCCTGCTGAGTGTTCATTAAAACCATTTCCAAATCTTTGCAGCCATTAGGGTCCTCACTATGTTCTGATCTTCCTGTCATATTGATTTAACTGTAAAAACAATCCTTTCTTCAAATGATAATAGTAAAACTATTAACTGAAAGTTATGAAGGACAGCTCTACATCTAAAGAACTTGATTACTTAAAAAGGTTTCATAAAATAACCAATCAAAACCCGGAAGACCTCTGAAGAAACAAGAGTAAGCCACTATCAAAATCACATTCTTTCTCCCAGAAGCGCATTTCCAACTGGGCTTTACCTATGTGGAAATTTCTTATTTGTTCCTCACAGTTGTCTGCACGTGCTCCTTGAGCTGGGACAGCTCTGACAATTTATGATGGACATAAACTCCTTGTAGATAAATGGGGAACTCCAGAGCTCTGGTGTACCCAAAGAGGCACTATTAGAAGCAGGTAAGAACATTACTACCAAGTAACTAAACAAGAATAACATTTCCAAGTTTCCACTTAGAAATTGTGATCAAACTTTCAGTTCCTTTTCCACTGAAGCCTATGAAATATTCCCTTTGTAAAATTATAATTTGATATTCTTTTGGGTTAGGAGTCTGAGCAAAATTACTGGTGGGCTTTCCAGTACTCAGACTGCTTGAGGATGTGTTCCTGTGGCTGAGGTGACACACTGCAGCTCAAAGGATATGAACATGGTGAAATCACAAAAAAAAGAAAAAAATATTATTGCTAACAATCAGACAAGCTGATGAAAGTTCTCTCTCCCTACCTCACCTCTGCTCTGATTGGGTGCTGCTGATTTCTTCTCAGAGAAAGAGTTAAGAACAATTATGATAAAATTACGGAAGCCATAACTTTAATGTCAAGACAGAAACATTGCGGTGCAGACCACTGTAATAAATGTTAAACTGTTGTCAAGAAAGAGCTAGATAAATTATATAATCCATTCTCCACATCTTACTGAGCATACAGAGCTGTAAGTATTCTTCTATTAGGTCTGCCTAGGCTGACAAATTGTATGCTAATGGATAAAATCTTAATCACAGAAATAAGGGCATGAAAATCATTCAGTTTAGCTAAGATGCTTCATAATTTTCAGTTACTCTTTCACTTGTCTTAACTCCTATTGGTAGTTCAGTCACATACCTCATCATCCCCTGAAAACTCAACAACCTCAGCAACTCCTCTGTAAAATTTTCCTTTTAACTCCAGTTTACTGTCGATGCCTCTCTGAAGAATTTTGTGTTACTGTACATTAAGGCCATCCTATAAAAACACAATTTATTTTACTACATTATAAAGGAATGCCAGTTATCCTGCCACATCTGTGTTATCTGCAGGGTCCTGTGGGAAATAGTGGTGCAATAGCAGGGAATATGTTACAATTTGTTTGGAAGCATTTTTACAGTCACCAGGTGAGCGAGTAATTGCTCACATGAAAATGGGTATCTCAGTGCCTTATGTCAAAGATGGGGATGACTCTGTGTGCACAGAGCCTCAGCAACTGCTATTGAATTTCTGTGACCAATCTAGCTGGATAACTAAGGGAAATAAGTAATGGAAATGGAGGTTCCTATTAGAAGTAAGCTGGGGAGTTCTCACCAGGAAGGGACAGTGAGAGCAGCTGAATCCGAGCGGTGTAATTCCGTTATCAGATGTTGACCACGGCTCTGTACACGGGGGAGGCTGAAGCCAGTTAAACCCAGCTTTGCTCAGGCAGACTCTGCTGGAGCCTGGCTACACCAACTGCAGAGCTGGGACACCTCCAATTTAGCAGGATTCCTCAAAGCCATAACCTAAATTACCATAATCTTCTGACGAAGGCTGGGATTTAATGAGAGAGATTGAGCAAGCCAAGTATCCCTTAATGAGGGAAGGCAGGAGCACAGGAGACTGAAGGGTTTTTCCTGTTGAAAGCAAGATCTCATTCCTGACTCGGAAGAAGTGGGTAGTACATTACAGGCAAATACCTTTTAGACTGTGAGGAGCTTTCTCTCCCCCCTGCTGATCTGCCTAGTGGGGTTTTGCTCTCTCAGTCTCACTCTCTGAACTGCACAGTCTCCAGCTAGGAAGCAGGAGAAGGACTTACTCCTTTCTTACCTGCTAACATTACATGCACACAGACTATTAGTGCTTGGCTTCGAGAGGGAGCATGCTCTGCCAAAAGTTTTACTGCCTCAACTCATGGGCATGGAGGATCACAGCTTTACTTGTAAGACTGCCTGTAAGAATTTTCCTAGTGAAAATAATCTAATGTAAAGCTAAAACTTAAAAAAAAACCCCAAGCAACCAAACAAATAAAATTCGCTTTGTGCTAAAACATTTTGGAATAAAAAATATATTCTTTCTCCTCTGAAGCAAAATATTGTCAAAAATAAAAGTGCATCAGCTCAGACATACTCCTGAAAAAGGGGATCTGTTGGAAAATGTCAGTTATCTCTAGGTGGAATTAAAGGAGTTTAGTTCACTCTGTCTCCCCCACATGCATTGACAATGCTCTAAAAAACAACTTACAACGTTATCTCATGGCCACACATTAGTTTTAATGGCTCTTTTTTGGTTGGTTGATTTTATTTCTTGTTTTAGGCAATTTTCAGGAAAACTTAAGCTTTCCTCCCATCTCCTAGTTCTAATTATTCTGCATACACTTGTGATATATGAAGAACTCCAGTTCCACAGCCCTGTGTTTCTAACAATGTGTTGTTCACAACTGGTGATCACCCTAAGGTTTGTAATGCTATAAATAGAAGTTGAGAAGCAAGGCACATCCCTATTGTAAGGATGTGCTGAACAAACAAAAGGCAATCCTTTGTATTCAGTAAATGGACTATTATCTTGTCCTTCAATACTCAGATGCTTCCCCTTAGTAAAAAAATTTAATAGATAATTTTACAGCTGAATAACATTTGACCTTGGAACTGCTCATTGAAATCAATGAGGCAAGCTGATTTTTATGCAGCATCTATGCACTAAAAAGGCACTTTAGGCAATTCCAAACATGAGACAGCATAGCAGGAAACACTGAGAGTTCCTTGAAACATGAAAGAGCTTGTATGCTCTACAAGGCTTGTAGTTACTTCTTTGTACACTTCTAAACAAGTGTTATGTGTTTTATCATAGTGGGACTCATAAAAAATGTCCACAATTGCTGCATGTACAAGGAGATGTAGTGATCCTAAGAGTTTTATCACAGCAGACTATTTCTAGCAGTTTGGGTGTTTTTTTAATTGAAAAATCTCTCCAAGGACTATCAGCATGGGGTTTTTTTTCCAAGACAACAACTACTGCTAAATGGACTTGTTTTCATAAGAGCTCAGCTGAAGCCTGCTATGATGGGCTCATATTACTAATATTAAATCTCAACATTTTGAGCTTGAAAATCCAAACCCATACCATACTATTAATGTGGCAGCACATCTTTTAAACATCACGGGTTTTATTTGTAGGTCAATTCTTTGTTACTTGAAGCCACACTTCACCAAAAGGCAAAATCACTGATCCAGCTATTGAACATGTAGCAATTCTGATGATTTCCTAGTCATGGCAGAAATCCCCACATAAACATGTGTTAGTGTATTTAACAGAGTCCTAATTCCTGGTCACCCTAATCTGCAGAGTGATTCTGGTCTGAACTGAATAAATGCCTCATTAAAGTATAAAAGCCAGTGTGAAAAGGAATTCAAACCTACATGTGAGTTTGAAATCAAAAAGGAAATTTGGATCTGGGGAAAACCAAAGAACTGGTTCTACTCAACTGGTCACCCTTCTTGCCAGACACATTTAGTGCACCAAATTTTCCCCAGACAAAGCAAACCCACACTTGATCCCTGCCACCTGAGGTCTGCTGGAAGGCCACTAAAGATCACATTTCAGTTTTGAAACACCAAATTCTATAACATGGATCAATTAACCCCTGCATGATACAAATTAAAAATTAATTCTTTGCTGATTGTTATACACTTAATTCATTTTCAAGAACAACTCGCTAGAGCATAAATGTCAATTTCATTATTATTTTTTTTAAAACTGGGATTCAATTTTGCATTTCTATCATATTCAAAAAAATAATTTTCAATGTAACTCAGTGGGATATTCATATGTGCTCAGAAGCTAATGAGGTATGGGAAATAGATACGCTTTCATAAAAGGAAAATTACTAAATGAGAAAAAAAGATTTTAAAAAGGATCTCTTAGAGTGAAAAAGAACAATTTCATCACCAAATGGGACTGCTTCTTCACTATATCTCTGGTTTTTGTCATCCCAAGTGGCCTGTTCATTTCTGTAACTATTTTGGAACATTCTCCTGCTTTTACTGATTGAAAGAATCCTGTTCATTAAACATCTTTGTAAAGAGGTGTTCAAAAAAAAAAAAAAAAAAGGCCAAGGTAAAGAATTGTATAAAGGCCATTTTAAATATAAAGCTGTGCTCAATCTCTTTTTGTAATTCTGGTCTGACTATAGCACATAAGTGGTTCTCTCGAGCAGGAACACAGTGAGGGGAGCTGCTCAGGAACACTCCCTTGCTCCTGCTCAGTGAGCTGAGAATTCTCCTTCTCCTCCTGTGGCCTGAGTGCCCCTTTTCACTTCAGACAGACTGGCTGCTCAGTGCTTCCCCAGCTCCTTACCATATTCCAGTTTTAATGAAATTTGGCTTAGATTTGCCCGCTTGCAAACTAAATTCTGGCAACTGCACAAAGATGGGATCATTTGTGAGGGCTGATCCAAAGGCTCAGATATTCCAGGTGAACACATGTCCTCATGTTATGATGGTAGTTGATGAAAGTCTGGACTCCAGTTTAAGGTCTGACCCTCCAACCAACTGGCAACAGTCATTGGAAAAGTACTGTTACATCTGAATTAAAAATTCTCTTTAATTAAGAGCTACATGTTCAGAGAAAGTTAGTGAAAGATGTCTCCAAGCAGAGTAAGAAAAATACATATTCATATTCTGATAAGGCAATCAAGATGTTGATGTTAATATTAAAGCAATAACTTTAATTGTATTTCAGCAAACGATTGGCAATTAGAAAACAAATTATCTCAGAGAAGCATGTCTGCTGCACAGCTTAGCCCCCAAGGCAAGCCAAAAGCTAAACGTTTTTCTTGAATTTTAATGCAGAAGATAAATAGACACACCTCTAGAATTATTCTAAACAGAAATACCATAAACGGTTTAAAGTTACTCTGAGACACAAAAATAACAAATTCCTTTCCTCTTGAAGCAGGGTCTTTGTTGCCACAAGAACCATTAGCATGCAAGAGTAAAATACTGCTCTGCTTTAAAGATGAGGAAATGTAACAGATGTTGGCCATGTTAATTAAAGAGCATTTGTGGTTTAACTGTCCTGGTTTAACCTCCCCAGAACCCAAATCCCTGCTGCCACACTCGCTTCCCCCACACTGGGATCCAGGAGAGAGGCAGCAGTGTCCAAGTGAGAAAACTCGTGGGTTGAGATAAGGGCAGTTTAATAGTGAAGTAAAAGCCATGCACACAAGCACAGGAAAACAAGGAATTCATTCCCTGCTTCCCATGGGCAGGCAGGAGTTCAGCCATCCCCAGGAGAGCAGGGCCACATCCCATGGAAAGGTTCCTCAGGAACAAACACACATTCACTCCAAACATCACCCCCTTCCTCCCTTCCTTCCTTCCTTCCTTCCTTCCTTCCTTCCTTCCTTCCTTCCTTCCTTCCTTCCTTCCTTCCTTCCTTCCTTCTTTTTGCACCCCATTTTATATACTGAGAATGATGTCACAGGGTCTGGAATGTCCCCTGGGTCAGCTGAGGTCACCTGTCTCGGCTGTGTCTCCTCATGACTCCTTGTGCCCCCCCAGCCCCTCGCTGGTGGGATGAGGAGCTGAAAACTCAGCCGTGCCCAACAACAACCCAGCCAACACATCCCTGTGCTACCAACATTCTGATCTCAAATCCAAACCACAGCACTATAACAGCTGCCATGAGGAAAATCACCTTCATCCCAGCCCAACTGAGCACAGAAGAGAAAATGATTTCCATTAGGGTGAGATTTAGAGCACAAATGCAATATGAATGATACAAGGTGAATTTCTGTACTACCTCTCAGTGCTGTGCTGCTGCACAGTGACAAACCACAGCTATAGGAAATAAATACTCCCCCTGCTTTGTATCTGGTCTAAAAAAATGCTGATAAGGTTCCTTGAATCCAGTCTCACCTGGAAAGGCCATGGCCAGCCACAGTGTGACTTGGTGTGCCAAGAACTAGACTGGATTTTCACCAGTGCAATTGAGAACTAAAATCTGGTGTAATATTTCCATATGCAAAGTTGTCTACTGTGAGAAAAATGCTTCCTTCCAACAAAAATATACTCATGCTTCAAGCCATCAGTGTTTTTCCTTCTCCCCAGTCCATTCCCCCGGGACAATCTGCCCCATCTGTCAGGATGAAAGTGTGTTCTTGTGATCCATTCACCTCACTGCTGTAGACTTTCTGGTCTGTGTGACTTGGCATTGACTGTATTTTGCTAAAACATTGGTAGCACTGCTCAGGCATTACCCAGCTCTCTGTGGTTTCAGTCATGCTATTTAGAAAATTTATCAAATCTTTGTATCAAGCCTGAATGATTTTAATGATGCTGCAACTGAACCCACCCAGATTGCAACAGAACATTACAATTTTCAACCATCAAATTATGCATAAATTGTGAAAAGATGGCCTGCTACTGAGATCTTGATCCTTAAAAATCTCCTTGCTCAGAAAGGAAATCAGGGACAATTTCTCATGTACCTGCAATGCAACAGTCCATCTTGGTTCTACAAAGCAATTAAATACCTCATTAACTTTAGGCACCTGCTTAATTCCCATGGCTTTGAAACCACTGGGAGTTAACTGCTTGCTCCTGAATTTGTGCAGGAAAAACATGCTTGTTAAAACCTGGGGGGGAAAAAAAAGAGGACTATGTCTGCTAAACTTCTGTCAGTCTCATTTAAAAAACTTTATGGCACCTGAAATTCATCTTTGTCACACAAAATCAGACTGGGCCCCAAATGTGGGACAATAGGCTGTGTTGTCACACAATGCATCCGACAATACATGGTCACAACAGTCTATTCAGAATTTGGAATTTTACTGATCCAGTCTCATCTGATGACTACTGGGAAAGCAAGAAAGAAAGGCCTAGAGTAAAAAAAGCAATAGGCATCTTCTTCATGAAAGAAGGTTTTAGGAGACTGGCCATAATATTTTTAATGAACATGATATTCTTTCTTTTTAGCTTGAGTTTTACTCTGAGGACTCCAAGATTTGCATGAAAAACATGAGGTTTTTTGTCAAGAGTGATGTCAAGGTGATGGTGGCCAGGTGTTTTACAGCATTTTAAACACACTCACATTGGATATGTCAGCCTCAAAGTATCTGTGTTCTCGTTGAAGGAATAGTGATGAAATACAGATTGAGGCTACAAATGTGTAGCAGAGACTCTTTAAAAAGTGCACCAGGTGAATTGTGTGCTGTATTTTGCAGAAAATTAAACATCCAGTGCCAGATCCCAAGGAAGTATTTCCAGAGGAGCAGCTAAGGAACAGCTCACTAAACTACCCACAAACACCTTTACATTAACAAATACAGCAAAGTGTTTCATTCTATATTGTGAGTTTCATGGGAAGCACCAATATAGATACATGTATTTCAAGAAATAAAAGATGTCCTCTGGACTGCTGTACAATTCAGAGAACATATCTGAAAGTGTTCTGCCCTCTATTCTCAAATAAATATATTTTTTATTGTCTTGGTTATCTAAACATATCTCTTTTTTTACAACATATTGATCATAGTGCTTTTTTTCCTAGAAGCTATTTATGTTCCCCAGGTGATTAGAGGGTTTCTTAGGAACCTTTCTTCTGAACAGTGAAGTAAAACCCCAAATCTCAAACACTGCCCCATTCAGCTGGTGATATCAGTGACACAGCACAAGGCAGAAAACTTTGCTTCACAATAGTCATTTAAGCCACAGTGTCTCACCCACAGCATTAGGTCCTCTTCTGCTAGCTAGGAATTCAACTTTGGGAATAAAAAAATTGGAAATTTGGCTTATTGTTAATTTTTGGAAGCATTATCATTTCCATTAATCAGTGGTGGATCAATAAGTCTTCTACCAAAAGTGAAATATTTTCATGTCACATACCTTTTGCAAAAGTTGGGAGTTTTTAAACTGCTTTTTGTTTAGCTTTCCAAATGTAAATTAACTTTTCCAGTAACCTTTCCAAGCAGTACACTCTCTTAAAATGTATTGTGAACACCACTTCTCAAATATGTCTGCATTGCCTTAACAACAAAAGACAGGGAAAAGCTGCTGAGGAGAATCCAAAGGGCCATTGGATTAAAATTCATGAAGGGCAGTTTCTCCCTTCAGTGTCAGAAGTAATTGCACACACACTGAACATTAGAGCAGTTCCAGAAGTTGCAAACACATTATAAGCAGAAATTTAAATGTGTTGCAATCCTTCTCATCTGCTAATGTCTTTTTGCATCTTATCCACTGGTTTCTAGCCTTAAAACTGTGATTGAAGTGATCACATGATTTAGGCAGCAGTCTAAATCAGAAAAACTTAATTCTTTCCAATATTAGAGATGCTTTAAGAAATATGTCTGATAAAAACAGTGCTCCTACTGATATAATGTGGGTGCAGATCAACTGGGAAAAGGTCCTGCAGTGACTCCTAAGCCACAAGCTGAATATGAAAATGTATTAAAGACACACGTAATTCACATTTTTCTATCTCTCGTCATACTTTTTTCTTTGTCTATTTAAGGCAAAAAACCTTTACTGAGCACTCCAGCTTCTATTTAGAATCTTGGCACAAAAGCTTCTTATATTTACACCACAGTGTGTTAAAATTCACAGGGAAGCTTCAGTGTAGAGCACACTCCACCTTTTCCTTATTTTAAAAAAATGTTTTGAAAACAAATCCATCACATTTAGCATTTGTACATGGTACTCAGCTGACAGGCTTAAATGTTACTGAGTGACAGAACTGGTACAAACCCGACTGCAGCCCTGCCTATTGCAGCACTTTGAAAGTCAAGGGGACCCTTTCTAGTCTGGGAGGAAATGAGAGACTTTTCCCCTAAAAGAGAGAAGCCAATTTCCTTTGCTGCTGTTTTAAAACAAGGATAACAGCACAGGCCAAACATCCTGGGTCTACATTTAATGTAAGGATTCTATACAACAGAACCCATCCATACAATCTGTGTGCACATACACATGCACTCGATTAAATTATAAGACAGAAACCCCACTCACACAGAGATACAAATGCAGATTTTGCAGTTGCCAGGTAGAAGTCATCCTACTTTTGCTGAAAAGGAGAAGTAGCAGCTGATGCTGGTTTCACACTGGTATTTCACAGTGGAAGAGAAGGAACCTCTAGCCTACCTACTTTAGGTAGGTACTTTTCTTAAGTTTAATTAAATTAAATAATCTTTGAGTAATTTATTACAAAGAGAATAAAAGAGAGGGAGAAAGACAAATGAGGAAGTGGAATTCAACACAATTTTATTGCACATATTATTGTGTCCTTTGCCCTCATAATATCCAACCATAAAATGCTTTCTAAAAGCAAAAAAATGAATTATTTTATTCAAAGTTTATTAATTAATCATATCTTTTTTACAGAATGATTATTTAATTTTAGTCATCAATGGGAATGTTGAGCTCCTTAATATCAGACTGAAGCCATGCAAGAAAAGAGCATTAATTAATTTCATTCCAAAACACAGGTGGAAAAGGCAATTAAATGATCTAACATAGACAGGTGTAGGCCCTGATCTCATGTGAAAAATCATTATTGTCTTTCTTTTGCACAACTTAGTTAAAATCTCGCTGTTCTCAAAGTTACTTTGTGGCCTACAGGAAATAAGGTTAATAAATAAATAGAGGAAATGGAGGTTTCACTGCAGTTGCCAGCAGTCATGTGCCAGCAGCACCAGGATGCTCTCAGAGCTGCTGTGCTTTGACACCCATGTTGACAGGCTTATCCCATAACAAGGGTGTGATGGCAATGGGAATGGAATGCAACCCTTAACCCTGTGGGGGCCTGCTCCCCAATATTACAGTACAATTCTAATTTACAGTAACACCTCGTACTGTTCTGTGGAGAAGCCAGGTGATCTTAGCTGCCCTTTCTTGTTATTTTTGGGCTATTTATTACACATGGATTCTGCAAAATTTTCAGTGGCAAAGCCCCCTTGGTTCCCTGGAAAGGCTGGGATGAGAATTAGAGGAGTCTGTGGGGGTGGATGTCTGAGAGGAGAGAGACCACAGAGTCACAGAAGATGCTGAGTTGGAAGAGACACAACAGGACCATCCAGCCCAGCCCCTGTCCCTGCCCAGACCCCCCAACAATCCCCCTGTGCCCCCCTGGCAGTGCTGTCCAAAGGCTCCTGGAGCTCTGGCAGCCTCGGGGCCGTGCCCATTCCCTGGGGAGCCTGGGCAGCCCCAGCACCCTCTGGGGGAAGCAGAACCTTTCCCTGATTTCCAGCCTAACCCTGCCCTGACACACTTGAGGCCATTCCCTCAGGTGCTGTCCCCAATCTCAGAGGAGAGATGAGTGCCTGCCCCTCCTCCTGCCCTCATGAGGAAGCTGCAGCTGCCATGAGTCTCAGTCCCCTCCAGCAGAACACATCAAGGGCCCTCAGCTGCTCCCCATGCAGCTTCCCCTTGAGGCCCTTCACCATCCCCACAGCCTCCTTTGGATACTCTGCAATAGTTTAATACCTTTTTTTATACCGTGGTGACCAAATACCCGAGGTGAGGCTGCCCCAGCCTGGAGCAGAGCAGGACAATGCCCTCCCAGCCTGGCCTGATGTCCCCAGGACAGGGATGTCCCTGCTGGCTCCAGGGCACTGCTGACTCTTGTGCTGGGCTGCACATGTACGTGTGCATAATGTGTGAAATAAAAGAGAGTTTTGACAGGATGCAGCACAGATTAATGTCTGGGTGTGCAGAAAAATGCCAAAAAATGTTAAATGTACAACAGAAAAAATTATATGCCCCAGGGTACAGGGATGAGAGAAGGGCTTCCTTTGATGCCCATCCCTTTAATACATGTTAGCAAAAACAAAGCAAGACAGGCAATGACACAGACACAGTACTAATGGATAAAATATTTTAAAATAATCATGCTAAAACATCAGTAAATGTGTCTGAAACAGTTGAAGAGAGTCCTTGAGTCATACACAAACCTGGTGCTATTTTACTCAACAGTGCATCTACATTTACAAAACTGGCCAATTAGTTATCATGAGAAAGTGCTTAGCACCTTCTCAGGTCACTTAAAAGTGAATGTAGTAACTCTGATGTGCTATAATTAAGGAAGATAAAATCACCAAAGGTTGAGATGTTGAGGGAAAAACACTGAGTCTTTTTAAAAGTAACAGTTTTACAACTCAGAAAATTCAGTTAATTTGACAAATGCTAATTACTGTTACCTCACAGAATGTTCTTGCATTATACTCTCTGCATAAATGTCTCGAAGCCAGAAGCAGAAATATTTTACACATTTGAAACTTGAATCTAGAATATGAAGATCAAAGAACAGGAAAAGCTGTTCCCTGGACAACAAAGGAGCAAGCCAAGTCCTGCAGTGCCATCCCCATCCTCTGTCCATGGACAGCAGCCACGCAGACAGATGTTGATGGTGACTGACTGCTTTTATTCTAAAGAGTGACATGCCTCTGCTGCCAGGCACGAGATGTGTGACTGCATCTGTTCACTCCACCTAGGGAGCGTGCAGGCATAGGACAGAAGAAAGGGCTGCCATAAAATGAAATGTTAATTAGTGCTCAGAGTCCCATTTGAACCATCAGCAAGTCTGTATTTCACAAGGATCAGCCTATCACAGGTCCCCCTGAAGAGGATGAAGGTGTGCACTTGGTGTTAATGAGGGAAAAAACACATCAGAGATTAGGATGTAAGTCTGACTGATATCTCTGGAACCTTAAACAGCTGATGACAACAAACATCCACTATCATGTCCACACATATTTATTCTCACATCTGCACACACACAGATACAGATACACAGATACACATGCTCATTATTGTGTCTGTCAGTGTACAAACACCTCCTGCTCCCAAATCCTTCCTTTTTTATTAAACACCTGGAAAACAGAATCCCTATATTAAACATTCTCCATTAATTAAGTGCAAAGACCAAAGAAATATGAAATTACACTACTGTGATCCTGGAATGAACATTTTCCCATGATACAGTTCATGGGAAGTATCAAGCTGATTTCCAGGGGAATCATTAAATAACACAATGCTTACAGAATTCACTCAGAGGTCTGGGATATACAAAACTAATTTATGAATATATTCCTCATTTTGCAGTTTAGGAGCTGACTTTACATTGTACCTTTGCCTTAATTTGGTTTTTAGGGTCTTCAGGGCACCCAGAACAACTGCCAGTTGGAGTACTTTCGTAAAGGAAAATAACAACTTGCATATTTGCACATTTATATGGTCAAATGTGTTTTTCCATGAATACATCTTCAAATGCTGCTACACTATTATGGATATACATATTTAATGTATAAATATAAATAAGTTTCCTGGCTTCCCTGACTAGTTTGGTTAGCAACTGTGATTTTTTCTGATGTAACCAGTCCTGTCTCATGTTCTCTTCTCATTAATGGCCCCTGTGGGCCCTGCTGGAGGTGAAAAGGAAATTGTCAAAATCTCAGAAATCTCCAAAACATAATTTTAAATATTTGGAATTCAAAATACTTAACCCCCCCTCCCCCAAAAAAACCAAAAAAACCACAAACAAACAAACAACAACCCAAAAAAACCAACCAAACAAACAAACAAAACCACAAAAAACTGTTTTATAAAATAACGCAGTGAAACAACTCTATATTGATTAATATTGATTAATTTTTTTTCATACTTTGGCTACATATGTTCTGCTTTTTCTCAGTTTTTGGAATTTATCAATGTAACCCTTTTACTCTTCAAATAATGCAGCTTCACCAGATACAAGATTGAATTATTCCTGACCACACATTTTGAGGATCTGCAAAGATATTCTGTAAAAAGATGCATTTGCCTTGCTGTCCATACAGTACAAGTAAAACACCTCATTTTAAGTTCTCGTGATGTAAACCTAGAAGGTATAAAGTGAAATTGGTCATTTGTGTGTTTCATGGGTAGACAAAAAGCACAAATCTGTTTTTTGAAGGCAATTTCCTGGCTAAGGTAAGGCACAGCTACTGGCAAAAGGTAACGAGTTTGACCACCCACTGAATTCACAACAGGGACCCTGATGAACGTGGCTCCAGGACACAATAAATTAGTAATAACCTCCATTATTATACCTCCAAAGTAAAAGTTTGCCAGAAGGGGATATGCAGTAAATGCAGCACTCTAAGCTTGTTCTGATAAATCAATGTTTTAATGGCAACTTCTGTACATTTTGTCTTCATTGCATGAACTGCCAGTTACCTACAAACTCTTTGCTTCAGTATTTCATGTCTTTTATGCAAATATTTGATGTTAATAGCACCATATTTTTATTGGTTTGCTTTGTACAGTTTTGCTGAGTTGCATTGTGGAGTCATTAAAAATGAATAGCCAAAATAAAAATATTTCATATTGGAAACCATACTTAAAAATTAATGGTGTATTAGCAAAAGACTGTTTCCCACAGTTTCACAAACACAGCAAAAACTTCATCAGAGAATGGTTAATCAGCTGAAGACAGCATTTATCTGTGCCCTTCCTACATTTGGTAACAATCCCTATGTTTTAAGCTATGGAGGGGTGCCCACACAGCCCAGACAGTGCAAAGGTGGTTTCAAACTCCCCTGTCCTCTGCTGTGTGCTGCCAGCTGGGGCCCAGCCTGCCCTTCCCTTCCACTCACAGTGTTCCAGAGAATAGAACACAACTTTCACCAAATCCTTGTGCTTTGGACAAATTACAGGTTGGGTTTGTCTGTGGATAACAGTTATTCCACTAAAAAAAGATATTTGGGAGAGAGGAGAGGAGAGGAGAGGAGAGGAGAGGAGAGGAGAGGAGAGGAGAGGAGAGGAGAGGAGAGGAGAG
>JBBMKD010000025.1:3982558-4014777 GCA_037834095.1 Argya squamiceps
TTCGTAGGGGAAGTGGTGGTAGGGGGCATCCACACTCGAGAGAGATGAAATATGCCGCCGTTTCGCGCGTTCCGAGGGCGCTCCAAATTATGCAAGTAGCCTTTTAAATTCGCGACTCGCACACTAGAGACTACCGACAATAGGGCCAAGTATATATTCTCGAGCACTCGTACGATCGAGGAGAGGAGAGGAGCAATGACTCTCATTTCAAGAGAACTAAAGAAAAACCCCACAGATTGCACAGACTGGATTCACATGAGGCACAGAGCCATGGAACTCCTCACTGTTTCTCCTTTATGGATGGGCTGCAAATCCATCAGGCTCCTACAACCAGAGAACCCAGTGTGGACTTCCTCACAGACACAAGTTATCCAGGGATTCACTATGGACTTTAACTGGTATATGGGGGGAGGAAAAAAAGCAAAACCATAATGTACTTCTAAGGCTGCAAACAGTTCTTCAACAAACTGGAAAATAAAGAGTGAGATAATAAAGGGCAGTGATTATCCTATTGCTGATTTTACACTCTTAATTACTCATAGGTATTTGTAAGTCAGCACGTGAAAGTCTTCATAGGGACAGAGAGAGGAAGGGAGAGAAAGAAAAACCCAAGAACAAATAGCTGTGAGAAGAAATGGGTATACAGATATGGCAAAAACAATCGAAGAGGAGAGTCCTGGAGTCAGATTCCATATTTAGAGTAGGAAAGTTTTGTTCTCCTGAGCCCCCTGCCATCACCGTGCCTGTGGTTTTTATCCCCTTAAATTATATTGATATCAGCAAAGGAATTGGCAGCTGAGACTTCTCACGGGTAGGTTTGGATTAGGCAAATTATGCACCCTCTTATTTTCAAGGAATCAGCTACAGTTCAACCCACTGTATAATTCTCAGAGAGTTTAAATATGATTAGGAAAGTTCAGCTATCCCATTTGGAAACAGTCCAATTTACATTCCCCAAACTTGCACAGAGTCTCAAACCTTTGCAGTCTCAAACCTTTCACTGAGGTGGACTCTGCATCTGCAAGTCAGAAAGCCAGTGATTGATTACTGAAATTCTCTCCAGTACACAGTGAACATCAAACGGGAGTGTGTGCCCTGTTGATATTGATTTGGAGCTGATGATCTCATTAGAAAGCCCTAATTCTCAACATTGCTTTGGTTTACACAATCTTTAATTTACTTTTAAAAAGCTGATTGGCCAACTATTTCAGCCCCATGACTGTCTTCTCATCTTACGAGACAACTCCTTTAGTCTTTGAGCATTTAAAAGGTCATTAATACAGATGCTAATGTAATCAATACTATAGTAAATAAATTATAACAACTAAATTAATATTAAGTAACCTGATGCACTGTGCCATGAGGTTTTAAAATGTGCTTGTTGTCAGCGCATTTAAAATGAGAAATTAAAACAGTGCACCTTCCAAAAAATTATCCCCAGGAAGCTTTCAAAGTTATTTTCTCCACAATTTAAACCATGAAACAGTAAGGAAAATATATATTATTTACTTTTCAGTTGAGTTAGCTTTTATACTGATGCTATTTAAAAAAAAACGTAGTTAAAATTGGATTTTAAACACAAGTAGAAAACTGTAAGTTGAATGAATTTGGCCTTAGAAAAAGAACGTTTCTGTCTCGTGCTGTGGGTGGAGGGTGATGCTCTGTTAGCTGGAGCTGGAGGAGGTCAGACTAGGCACATGCCTCTATTTCATACTCCAAAACCCCATAAATTTGATACAAATACATATTATTTTCTATTCTGAGAACATAAAGCTCTTCTCAGTTGTCTTATCTAAGCTGGCCCAGGTAGCCTGCATATTCATGTGGAATCCTAGTGTTTCCATGCTCATAAACAGCCAGTGGTTCTGTTGTTTGTGCATTTGTAAACAATCCTGGTCTCAAATCTGAGCAGCCAGTGTGCACCACTGTAATAATTTACATCTCACAGAGATGGCGGCATGAAACCAGCATCTGCTGAAAGTTTTAGAAAGAGCATTCACATTTTGAAATGCATTTATTTAACAGGCTTTCAAAGAAAAAAGCTAGTTGAGAAATCAATGTATATCCTCCCTCCAGCATCTACCCACCTTGCATCCTGTGGATTTTAAACCTGAGGCATGAGGAAAAGTTTATTCAATTTTTTTTTTTTAAATCTTGGGTAATAAAAACTGAGCTCTTGAAGCTGTACTCTTAAAAGCTTTCTCCCTTTTATCATCATTGGAAAATCCTGTATATCTTCAGTGCTTGTCTTTGCAGTCTCTGTGCTATTTACCTTCCCTCTTGGATTTTCTGGCTGTATCCATGTCATTGTCTGGGTCTCTCCTTCCTGCACCTTTGTCTTGAATGTTAAAACAATCGATGTGGGCTGTCAGTTCACTTTGATTCCTTCTGAATGCCTCTAGTAGCTGATACTGATCATTTAAAGTCTTTCTATTGAACAGTTGTTTAAAAAAAAGCCTTTTTGGCAATGATATCTATCTTATTATCACTGACATTCATTTCCTAGGCATTGGCTGGAGCAGCTTTTTATGGTTTATGTGCTCACCTTCCAGGCCCTTCATTAGCCTGGCTTTCTCCTCATCTGCTGTCTACTGACAAATCTATGCCCAGAAACTGCCAGCTGAAGGGTTCCACAAAAGCATTTGGAAGAAAAAAGGTTCCAAAATTCAAAAAACCAAAAAGCTCACAAATCGTAACCACAAGAAAAAAATTAGTATCCACAAAATGGTCCTATTGCTCCTGTAAAAATAAATTGAGTGTGCAGATTTCAGCATTTGGCTCTTCATCTATTGACTTCACATCAAACATCTCTGCACCAAAATACAGCTGTGAACATATTATTTGGGAGAAGCTGTCAAGTAAAGAGGACTGTGTCTGATAAAGGGGAACATTTCCCATAGAAAATGATGTTGCACAGCTATGTAATGATGGCAATCTCAAAAAATCACAGTCAGCAGTACAACTGAAGTGAGTGACTCCTGTTCAGGCAAGAAAAAACCAAAATACAGATTGATGAGAAAATCTCTTGCTAGAGAAAAGTAGTATTTGCTTGCAGAATCTACACCTTATGTACTGTATCAATTTTCTTACAGTCACTCTTTCCCTTGTAATCATTAGTAAAACACCATTTTAGCAGGCCAGAATCATGGAGAAAATGTCTGTGGAAGGAGTGGGAAAGCATGTGCCAAGGTTGGTTTTGGTTCATAAACTAATTGAAAACAGCCTAGTGTAAGCTGTTCTAGATTTAAAACAGTTTGGCTGAAGAAAGAATATTTTAGTGGAGCAGAGCTGGA
Source organism: Argya squamiceps (assembly GCA_037834095.1). NCBI lineage: Eukaryota > Metazoa > Chordata > Aves > Passeriformes > Leiothrichidae > Argya > Argya squamiceps. The sequence goes on from JBBMKD010000025.1 coordinate 3,985,852, forward strand.
TTGCAGTGGATCAGCTTCTGACTGGCTGGAAGCTGATACAAAGAGTGTGGCCAGAATGGGTGAAGGTGAGTATTTATGGCTCAGCAATGGTTGCTTGTTCAACCTCATCCCAGAATCACTAAAGCTGGAAAAGACCTCCAAGATCATGCACTCTACCCTTTGACTGAATCCCATCACTTCCACTAAACCATGTCACAAAGTGCCACATCCACTTGGTTTTTGAACACCTCCAGGGATGGGGACACCAAACCACCCTGGGCAGCCCATTCTAATGCTTGACCACCCTTCCCATGAAGAAATTTTCCCTAATATCCAATTCTAAACCTCCCCTGGCCCAGCCTGAGGCCGTTCCCTCTGCTCCTGTCCCTGTTCCCTGGGAGCAGAGCCCGACCCCCCTGGCTGTCCCCTCCTGTCAGGGACTTGTGCAGAGCCACAAGGTCCCCCCTGAGCCTCCTTTTCTCCAGGCTCAGCCCCTTGCCCAGCTCCCTCAGCCCCTCCTGTGAAATATTTCCCCCGCAGCCCCCTGGGGCTGTTTGGCTGGCTCAGTCCCTTGGAGGGATATCTCAGGGACAAGAAAAAAGAGTCAAAAGAGGCTCTTACTCCTGGGATTATTCCAAAGCTTTATTCTCAAAGGGATTCCAGGGAAGCAGGAGAAAGAATAAGGAAGAACAGGGTCTTATCTAGTCTCCTGCTCAGGAAAAGATAGCTGGAGCCCAGCCCACCAAGTCAAGAAAGGAAGGAAGGGTCAAACCATATAGGCTTCAGGCTTCAGGGAGTCCTGGGGGAAAACCATTCCCCAGAGAAATACAACACTCCTGGGGCTCCAGACCCTTCCCCAGCTCCGTTCCCTTCCCTGGGCACCCCCAGCCCCTCCATGTCCCTGTTTGTGAGGGCCCAGAGCTGGGCCCGGCCCTCGGGGTTCCTCAGCAGGGCCAGAACAGGGGACGGGCCCTGCCCTGGGCCTGCTGCCACCCCAGGGCTGGCGCAGCCAGGGGCCATTGGCCTCTGGCACCCCTGGGCTCGTGTCCAGCCCCTGTCACCAGCATCCCCAGGGCCTTTCCCAGCAGCTTTCCAGCCCGTCTGCCCCAGCCTGGAGCACTCCATGGGGTTGGGGTGACCCCAGGGCAGGACCTGGCCCTTGGCCCTGTTGTCCCTCAGCCCATGGATCCAGCCTGTCCAGATCCAGGTGATTTCCCAAGTGTGTTGTTTTGAGGAGTAGGACTAGGAACTTTCTTAATTTAGAAAAGAATGGAAGCAAAGCAATAAGTGAAGAGTGCTGAGCTCTGTGCACAGGATTGAGGAGTGCCTCGCTCTCAGGGCACTGTGCTCTAACAAGGCTCCAAGAAAAGGCAGGCCCCTGCCAAGGCTCAGCACACACAGCTGCCAGCACAAAGTGATGGAATGGCTCCTGCTCAGAGGCAATATTCCCACAGCACCAACTCTTCCTGCTGGGAGTTTTCTCACCAAACTGATAAATTATGATAAACAGGGGGCTTTAGAGATAATTTTCTGTAATAGAAAACTCCAATAAAAAGTTAATCATACTTGGATATAAAAAACATTTTATTTCACTTCATTTTGCTTTCTTTTTATTCCCACTGAATTTTTATGTTCCCAAGTGTCTTGTTTCAAATATCTTGGGTATTTTGCAACGCTACCCACAAGGGGTGATATAATGAGTACAGGGAGAACGTAACTAAGTGATGTGTAACAAAGTAGTGCTCATTTGTAGGTTGAATCATTAGGAAAAAAAAAATTAGAGGAATATTGCACTGAGCAGAGAGGATTGGAAATAACAATGTGGAGCTGAGTGGTAATGGCGAGAATATTAAGAAATTACAAGGTGCAAGGATCTCAATTTAGAAGAGATTAATTCCAGAACACTCAAGTATTGCCAGTCCTACTCAAGCCAAGCATTGGGGTAAACAGCAAATGCAAATCACCATGGAAACATTCTCAGGTCACCCCTGGAGCAAATGCTGGGGCTGAGCTCCCACCTGATGCAGTGTGTGCTGTGTGTGATGCCAGCACTCAGCTGGGCCAGGCTGGAAATCAGGGAAAGGTTGTGCTTCCCCCAGAGGGTGCTGGCACTGCCCAGGCTCCCCAGGGAATGGGCACAGCCCCGAGGCTGCCAGGGCTCCAGGAGCCTTTGGACAGCACTGCCAGGGGGGAACAGGGGAATTGTTGGGGGGTCTGGGCAGGGACAGGGGCTGGGCAGGATGCTTGTGCATCCCATCCAGCTCAGGATGCTCTGGGATTCAAAGGCTGCTCAAGGTTCCAAGGGGTGCTGTGGCACTGAACACCCCACAACCAGGTGGATGTTTTCTGTATAAGGAAAAGGGTTTCAGTTTCACCCCAAGACTTTAAAGGGAAAAATGCCAGAAATGTCTATGCTCTCCTGGCAGTAATTGGCTCAATGCCAAGACAAAAACACTGATGGGTCTGTTTAGCTGTTCCTCAGCAATGTAGCTATTTTCTATTGGGCTGTTTGCCAAAAAAACACCCTAAATTGTTCAATACTTAAGGAAGAGCACGAGGAAGAGCTTCTCAGCGCATTTTCAGTGTGTTGTAGCAGGTGTATGGGACCTGTCCCTACACTGTGTGCTGTTTTTGTTCTTTTGTTCTGTATTATTTTCTTCTTTAATTAAAACTTTTTTGCTTTTTCAAGAAACATTTGATCATACCGTCTCATAAATTATTTTAAGCCATTTCTGTGAGGTGCTGGACACCCCCAGAGTGTATTGAACCCTCGTGGAGCTAAAAAAATCTGGCTTAATGAGAATTTCAATAGGATGCTATTTGGTTCACTTCAGGAACAAAATATTCTGTTTGCTTTACTAAGAAAGCACCATCTCACATCATATTTTTGTGCAGAGTAATTGGTCAAATTACCAAGAAAATAATTTCTGAAGATGTTGATTATTATTTAAAAGCTTGGTCACTACACAGTTTTGAGTTTCCCCTCATTTCTGGAAGTTTGAAGTCAGAAGGGCTTCAAACAGATAATGCATTTGCAGCATTTCCTCAGCAGAGGCACTCAAAAGTGGGGGAAGCAGGTTCCTGATCCAAAGTGCCAGTGCAGGGTAGCCTTTCACCCCACATCTCTTGTTGCACAGAATGCAAATTTTTCTGCAACAACAGAGCACTTATTTGCAGGGATTCAGAAGTAAATTTGCCAACAGTAGTCAAGGCTGTTATGAGCAAGAGCATCCTCTTACTTCTTACTTCAGGCATAAATCACTTACACGTCAAAAATTAGGATTACCTTGTTGTGAATGAAGTTATCCTTCTTTTTCCATCTACATTAAAGCTACCACAAGTAACAGTGGATATATTTTGATTTTTCTGCAAGGATGTTGTTGGTAAAGGATGAAACCTCTTCCCCAGAGTGGTTCCAACACAGGCCTTTTCCTGGCTAATCAGCACCAGAACAACAGAACAGTTGAAAGAATATTTTCAATTTGCTTTTTCATAAGAATCTACTGATATCTGAAAAGGTAAAAAGGCCTTAACAATATCTAAGAGACCATAAGCATCAAAGAAAAGTACACAAAGTTTTGTTCTATGTCCTTAAAAGGTGCCTATTGTTCACCTGGTACTTGAATCAGGTGCCCTGTCTCACAAATAAGAGGATCAGAGCAAAAGGAATGTGTAAGAGTGAGATCTGTCCTCATCCACAACATGAGCAACTCCTGCTTATCAAGGATAAAATTGGAATCTATGAGATAAAAATTGTCCCATCCAACTTATTATGATTTCTGATTTCAACCACATAAAAAAATGTAGAAATGTCACAAACCACATTAATTTTAATTTTTAATATTAGTTTTTTAAATTGTGGCTTAGCAAATAAATTTGCTAAATCTTTTAGAATCCAAAGTATAACCTATCCATGCAATGTCTTGTGTATGAAAAGACAGCAATGAGCCACGATAACTGGAACCAGAGGAATAATAACTGATGTCAGAATAGAGTGATATAGGCATTGCCTGGGTAGGGGATTTTAAGAATGTCTCATAGTACTGGTTTTCAAGTTGGTTTGATCAAGACTTTTTCTTTATTTTTTCCTAGTGTAATTGCATTGTTATTATAAGGCAAATGCTATTTTAATGGAACAGAAAGAGCCTTGGATTCCTTGGTGTCCCTTGGGTGTTCCCCACAGAATGCATCTCCCACTCAGCCGATGTCAAGAACACGTTGTTCTCTCTGGTTACAGCAGCCCCAATAAATGTTTGAGGGTGCATTTGCATCCCTTGCATCTCCACACAAACACAGCAACTACAGAGAACGTGGCTCTAAGTGATTTTTAACCCTGTTTATCAAATGCCAGTTTAACATCAAAGTTTCACGCTCCGTTAATATCCTAACTGACAAATTTAAGAGACAGCCTTTGCTATGAGTTTGTCTTAAAAGCAATGCAAGGCAGGATTAACTTTGTCATTCTGCAGAAGAAAGGGAATGTGATTTCTAACATGCTCTTGGTGAGCTGGGGAGGAAAGCAAGCACACAGCACATTACAATGACTTGAATGACTTGACAGCTGTTAGCTAAACAATACAACATTAATTTTCAACATTTTTGCACATGGCTGGGTGAGAGATCCCTTAATCCCAGTTCCTATTCTACTTCTGCCTCATTGTTGCTGTCTCCTTTTGTATCACCTATTATAATCAGTTGGTGCTGTATACTCCTTTTTACCTTATTATTGTAGCAAAAGTAAGGTACGAGGTTAATTCAGACTCACTTCCCTGGGGTACATTAAGATGGATTTAAGTACTTTATTGAGACAGTCTGACTTCAAAAGCTGCTTTATCAGTTCCTACCAGAGAAAGAGAGACCCATCCATGACAGCAGTAAACTAACCATAAATTCTCATATTCTATATGCTGAGTGACTTTCAAAAGGAGAACTATTGATTTTGTCATTTATGAATGGATTTAGTCAAATTAGTCTTTTCATTGTGCACAATAAGACAGCATTGTTATTAGGAATTAGAGGATAAAACTGCGTGGAACAAATGAAACTGCCATTTTTGGGATCCTCAGCACAAATTCAATAAGCTTTAGTTATGCCACCCTGATCATTTTGTTCACGACCAGCTACTCTCCATACTTTGATTGTCTTCAAAGGAAAGGAAAAGTGGCCTCTGCCTTCAAGAGGCACTTTCAGAAGACTTAACCTTTCAAAGAGCCCTCATGTCTTTTCCTTTCAAAGAGCTAATAACTTGTTTGCTGAAACGGCAGGAGTATTTACAGGCACACTTGAAATCAGACAAAGATTACACAGGGAAATAAACAGAGAGACTGTCACTGTCAACAATAAATTAAGTTCGAGCTAAAAACGTAAAATGTTTAGAGTGGAGTAGACATCACTCAGCATTATACTACTCGAGCCTCTGAACTTTTCCACACACAATGAGCACTGATGGGCCCTGGTTACTTTTCCCTGAAGAGCCACTCCAGATGGTTATTTCAGGATCTGGGCTAGATTGCTGGAAACAACAAGGCTGACACTTGCGTCCTGCTTTTCCTCCCCATTGTGTGGTGTCTGGCAGCAATACACCAGCTCACAAGTGTAGAGGGAGCAAAGTGTCAGATGGAAAGCCACTGGGGAGGAGGAGCTCTGTGCCAGCCTTGGGTAGCCCGAGCTTTTTGGTGTTTGTGTAGCCAAATGCATGCACGAGTGGGTCTGCATAGAAATATCAGGATGAAAACATTAAATGTCTCAACCAGCCTAGCATTTGATACTTCTTAATTATTTAATTGAAAGCTTTATGCATCTAAGCTTGACTTTTCCATTTGGTAATGCAGAAAGGCCAAGACTTTTAACTTCTTTCACTGCTGCAACATAATTTTCTACCCGGTCCTGTGTCGAGGTTTTTTTAATATATTTTACATGCTACAAGAGAAATTACAAGGCCCATGATACATCTGCACTCTGCACAGGGCACCTGTGTATTCAGATATTTGCTTGGAAATATGAGCTGGTAACATTTTGAAAACCTTAATATTATTTCTGAATTTATTGTAGTCCAAAAGATTTATGTCTTTGTCCAGAGATGCCAGAAACAAAATGAAAAGAAGTGAATTCTAAATATAAAGTATTTCAGTCTCTAATTCCCTCCACTTTCAGAAAGAAATGGTGCATATCTTACAAAACTGATGGATGCCTGTGAAGCAAGTCCAGTACTTCTGGCTGGTTTTACAGGAGCAGTTCTGCCAGCAGTGCAGGAGCAGAGCCAGCCCTAGGAGCTGTAGGTTATGCAGTGTCCATTCAACCCACTGGGGCCCAAAAGCAGCAGTCAGTGCAGGAGGAAAGCAGCTTTGCAGTGCATACACAGAGTCATACCTTTGTCAAAAGCTTTGGTGATACACGACACATCTTTCAGAGCAGGAAAACATCATCAGTGCTTTAGGGATATGTTGCAGCTTGGAGAAGTATGTTGAAAAGGATCTTTTTAGAAATCTCCAGCACAAAACAAAATCCAGGTACTAATCACTGGACAACTTTGCTTTTTTCATTTTCCAGCCAGCTCTTGGGTGCAGACATTGTCCCCACTCCGGAGACAGAGAAGGGGAAACTGATTTTTGTGCCAAAACATCCACAGTTAAGCCCTGGCTGCTAAATGGAATTAATTTGCTCTGGGATAGAGACAAAAGCCTGGGACCTGGGCTAGCTCTGGCTTCTGGGGGCTTGGATGTTCACAGCAGCATTTCCTCAGGTTCTAACTGCAGCTGTGCTTGGTGCTGGTTCCATGGCTGGTGCAAGCTCTGCCCCCTCAGGCAGGGCAGAGCCAGCGTGGAACTAGACAGATCCCTCAGGTCAGACCTTGTAAAACCAATAACTCCTTTGGCCTAACATGGCAAACTTCCCTCACAATTCAGTGAGGAGAACAAGGCTGCCTGGGAGAATACACACTGGATACTTCATGGCTAAGTTAGCAATACGTTGGCTATAAAATTTATGATCTGTTAAACACAGCAGATTATTTCTTATTAATATCTTTATATTTCTCATATGAACCGTGTTAAAATGAATGGAGTTTAGCCATTCCCACCAAAGGATAATGTGATTAACTTACTCAAATATCTCAAATAAATGGACAGGGATTTGCCATGGAATAAAAAGGACAAGGAAGTAGGATCCTGAGTGAAATCACTGGGAAGTTCATTGTTAATTATCACAGGAATGGAGTCAGGCCCACTATCTCAGCCTAAGTCTGAAGATGAGCAATCTTTTGTGATAAATGAACAGATCACTTTCCTGGAGACAATATCAAACTCAATATCAAATTAAAGAAAACCCACTGATGCACAGCCATGTTTATGCAAAGCAGGCATAGGGTACAGGCTTAATTATAATCATATCCTTGGGCACCGAGTCTGAAGCAAATGCAAAAAATTAAATACATTGATGTGCTTCACTAAATAGGAATAAAAAGGAAGAGAGCAGCTGAGGTACCAAGCCAAGGTGAGAAACCCCCAGTGGTTTCAGCTTTAAGTATAGCACAATATGAATGTTTACTGGGCTCTGTGCTATTTTCAGTGCATGAATTGTTTAACAGGAGCAAAGTGAAACCCGTCCTGTCTTTGTCTTCCAATGTCACACACCATTAGTCAGAACAGGTGCTTTAAAATAGGGCACTAATGACTTTAGAGACACAAAGTAATTATACATTATAATAACAACAATAACAACCACCACTAGCCTGAAGTTTGTGTAACTTAAGCAGAAATATGTAAAGACATGACTTTAGCTGCTCATCAGAACAATACTTAATTGTTGTAGTTGTGGAAAGAGAGCAACTGCCTTGCTGCTGCAGCTTTCAGCTCTGCCACGTTATTTATATCAGGTTATCCACATAAGAAGGATGAGTATAATGCTCTCCAGCCCTGCTGGAGGTTAGGACGTACTAGAACACACACTTGAGACGATTTTCAGGAAGATATTTTGTCAGTCTCCTAACAGAAATTGTTACCGAAAGATGCTTGTTTCTTTTGCTGCTGAAAAAAATGCAGCTTTTTAGCTATACAACACAAATCTCTTACAGACTGGGACTTATTGTGCAAATGCTTCACACAAGAGGATTTTAATCATCAACTTTAATGTGTTTAAGAACAGAGTCCTAAATAATTCTGCCATTTTGCAGCTGATAAACTGTGTAAGCTCAACCGATGTGTTATGGAAAAGTGACCCTGCCAAAGAAAAAATAAATAGATCCTACAACCTCTAGCATCATTATTTGGAATATCGAAGGCATTTGTATACCAGGTTTGTTTATGCAGCAGTAATTTTGCTCTCCGTTTTCCCTTGCTATTAACTAATAATGCAAAGCAAAATGTTCTCAGAGAGAAAAAGATCCAGCTGCAAACAAATGTTACACCCTTGGAGGCTTCTGTTTTCCCCCAAGGAAAGCAATGCATTGGATAATGTGATGTAGCTATAATAAAAGGTCCCCCATAACTGTACTGCCTGCGAGTTTATTTAGAATGAAGAGAAGATTCAGACATCCTGACAAATGTGCATGTATGTTTAAAAAGACACCCTGAAAACTGATGATTTGCTGAATCTAAAAATCCATTAAGAATTATGCTACCAAATGACAGATTTGAGGTATAGAATATCACCCACAGTATTATTTTAAGAGTGGAGTCTAAATTCTGGTTTCTTTGTATTGCTAACTTAAGCCTTTGTAAGACTCTATTTACAGCCTGACGTCTGAAAACTGATACAGTGAAAATGAAATCCCTTCTTCAACTTTTATGGTAATTTCAACATTTTTCTTATGAGCTGCCCTTCCCCAAAAATAATTCACTCACTGACAAAAAAGCTATTTGAATAATCTTTCAATATACAAGTTTCTGCAGAATGGAAGCTAAAGAATAAAGGAGGGAGCTGAATACCCAAGTGCAGTGTGAGGCATTAGGATGCAGGGAGATGATGTGATTCCCTGCACAGGTTTTCACTGTTGGAAAGGAATTCTCATCAGGAGAAATCGACCCTGAGCCTGGAATGCTGTACATTGAGGATGAGGTATTTATCATCAAAGGTCTCTGAAGATATTTGGCCTTATTCTTGTTAGGACAAAAAGAAACAAAAGCAGTTATTGCATCTTAATTAAGGGTAAACACTGGTAGGCATGTGTTATCTATAAGGAGAGATGTGTGTCTGAATATGACTAGATCTAATCTGAAATGAGTGCTGTGATTAGCCAAAATTCTCCAGACATTATCTCTGTGTAGGACTGCTTCTATAATCTTGTTCTAAGGCTAAGATCAATGAAACCTTAAAGAAGGATTTACTGATGCTGATAGGATTTTCTCTTTGGGATAGATTGTTAGGTGAAAAAAAGCCATATTAATAGGAATACATTTAAAGGTTTCTTGGTGGTGCACTCACACTGCATGTAATATTTGAACTGTAAAGCAATTCTGTGTTAAAGTACAGAACACTCTTTATACTGGCAGTGCTACTTCTGGTACTCACAAAATGTGAATTTTTCTGAGCATAAGATCCCAAATTTAAATTGCAAAAGAAGGATATTTGGGCAAAGGTTAAAGCTAATGAATATACTGCAACCTGTCTCAGCTAGATGGGTTTTATCTTAAGATAATATCTCTTCATATGCTTTCAAACACCCCAACGTGTTGGGGACACTTTTATCTCTGGAAGGGTTATTTTCCTTAGCAGCAAGAGGGTTCTAGACAATCACTGTCCACACACTGCAACCCTCTGCTGAAACACCCTCAGCTCAGACATGTGAGAGAATAAACACTTTTTTCTCAATGTTTTTTAATCCAAACTAATCCAGTAATAAACCAGAATCTGCAGATAATCTCTCAATCATTGTTACCCTGAAATAAAATTCCAAGCTCCCCCCTGTTTCCTGGAATATCTAAAAACTGTTTAACAGCAGTACTTTCACATGACAACACCTGAACTACTGTGCACTACTTTTATTCCAATTTTATTAATAACAAATAATTATTATACATTAATACTACACATAATTGCTGCTGTCAAAACAAACTGTCCACCAGATTTTCAAATTAGATGTATTTCTTTCCCTGGGTAGCAACTAGAATGAGAGTCCTCTTTCCAGGAATTGCTGGATGGTGCAGGGGAGAAGGAGGATGGGTCCAGGACAGACAGACAGACAGCAATAGCTGAAATGGAAAAAAGAACCAGAGGTGTGGATGGGAAAGACAAATAGAGCAGGTGAGAAGGGAACAAAGACCTGGCAGAAGAGGATGAGGGGTAAGGTTGGAGAAAACTGGAAATAGGTTAAGAGGCCTGTCAAGAGTACAGTAGACTGCAATTCATTAAAAAGAAAAAAAAATCTAGGAAAAAAATCATGGGCATCTCCTGCAATAAGTATAAAGCTTTTTTTAGTGAACAGATTGCCCAATTCAGCAACTGAGGTGCAAGAGTACCACCAGTACAGGAGAAGGAAAATTCAGGGGTTCACAAGGTACTGTAATGCTCAGATTGAACATTTCTAGATTGCACGGAGAGTGCAGAGCTGTAGGGAACCAAAAACTGCATAGCTGCAAACTCAGGTGAGAGATGCTGCAGACAGAAAGGTAATTCAGAGCTCATCAGTACAAACTGCCTGACAGAAATTTGGTGGGCTGTACCAGGGATAAATCCACAAGTCAAAAAGCATTTCTGGGTTGTTTTATCCACATCCCAGGGCACTTACCTCTCACCAGCCATGGTGGGCATTTTAAAAATCCCAGAGAAGATGAGAGCCACATCCTCAGTTCAACTGAGCTGTTTCACAACTGAGACATCTCAGAGGGGGATTCACTCAGGAAATATTACTAGAAAGAGATTTGAAAGGAAAATATAATTTAGTGTCCTACAGAGCACTGAGGTTTCAAAATCCTCCCCTGAAACAGCAATTTTAGGAAACAAAGATCTGGAATCTATTGAAAAAGAAAGACGAAAAAAGGGGGAAGTTCTTGAAAAGTGAAAACTGAAAAGTGTCCACTTGTAGTCTGCTTATCAAGGACTGGTCTGGAACATGAAAGAGCTGCTCTGATTTTCACACAGCAATTCAAATCTGGAAAATGCTTTTCCAATGCAGAACAACTTCTTTCAAAGCTTTGTTTTTGTGAAGGCAATATTCCTGTTAAAAAAAAAAAAAAAAGGTTTAAAATTTGTGATATAGAACATATCTGCATATATAATATAATCAAAAAAGCAGTCACTCATGGAAAATGTAAGAAATTAAATGGTTTACACTCTCTATCTCCTAAAAAGTAGTCTTCAATGGTTTTAAATGTGAGGGTCTTAACTGTATGAAAAAGATTCTAAAATTCCCTGCTTGGGAAGGGCTGGGCTCAGCAATTCACAGAGTGACAGCGTGGGTGTACCAGCAGTCACATCAACATGTGCAAAACATTTTAAACATTGCTTGTAAAATATTGAGCATATTAATATTTTGGAAGAATTGCTTTCATATGCAGAAATTTAGATAGAAGAAAAACCATATTATGGGTAACATAGCTGGGTAAGAATGCAGTTAATTTTTTTAATTGTGTCTTTCATATATACTAATTTCTCTTCAAAGGAAATACACTAATAATGTTGATGTCACACCTTTCAAAACATGAGAACTTTACTGAGGTTTAATTGCAGGACTGAAATGGCTCAGGCAGAAATAAGTAATATTTTAATGATCCTTTCCAGGTAAATGAAATGTGTGTACATAGCAGAAACAATTTCTTGTCTCCCCCTGGTAAACAATATATTTAAAGAGGAGTCCTATAAATGTGCATTAGGTGTGGACTGTCTCTGAGGGAGCAATTTCTAGCTAAAAACTATTTATAAATGCTTTAAAATCCATAGAGTCAATGACCAAAGTGTAATGGTTCTTCCTGGAGTGGCTCCAGCTCTTGTGCAAATACATATTTAAGGTGTATAAGGTGTATACAGTTCAGATTAAACAGGCATGCACACCAATAAACCCTGACTTTGGGAAAGACAAGAAACATGAAACATGCCCTGGACTCCATCTGAAATGCATCGGAGTCTTTACCCAAAATTATTACTTTCCTTCCACTTTTTGATTTGAAAGCACTCCACATCTTGAGGGAAATACTCAGAACCCATCAGATCCACAGGATACAAAAAGACTTTAAGGAGCCCAATGGAGAGGTTGTATAAAATCCCCTATTTAAGGACAGGAGCCTGAACACCTGCACAGATCTATTTGCAGATAAAAATGCTGGGCAAAGAGGGGTTTGAAAGTAATAAAAGGGGGAGTCAGAGTGTGAGCTATTAAATACACACAGTCCCTCTGAATTCACTTCATGTCCATTTCACTTTGCTGTGACACACAAAAACACGAGGGAAGAGAGACCCTCCAACACTTACCTGTGCTTTTAGCAAGCAGTGGAAAGTCTGGTCCCTCACATTTACACAACTGTACATGCATGACACTAATTCTTCCTGGGTTTAAAGTGGGAAATATTCATCCCACTCTGAACTAGGATCTGACACTTCTTTTCTACCCAGGATGACTCACTCAAGTTGTCTCACTCACAAATCCCACAGAAAATGGAGTTTCTACTATGAAATTCTTTTTTAACCTCAGCTATAGCAGCACACATGACACTTCTGAAATATTATTTTATGCTAATTGTGTGATCCAAAACTGCTCTTTGAGGGGTTTGTTTGCTTTTTACTGGCTGTGCTGCAGAGGAGGCTGATTCTGACTTCACCAGTCATATTCAGTGCTTGCCCCATGCAGTTCCAGAGTGTAACCATACCTGAATATAGGCAACAATTATTGTACACACTCCCCTTGACTCTTGACCTGCTGCTCCTGCTCTCTGACACTCAGAGACAGCAGATCCCAACAATCTGAACAGGTGCAACCAACCATCTGAGTTCAAAAGATTTTAAAAAAGTATATTCTTTGCTGTTTTCTAAGGAACAAATACGGAGGCTTTAATACTGTATTGAGAAAAAACTGGTAATAAGTTTATTTAAAAAAAAAAAAAAAAGAAAAAAAGCCTGGCTTTCATTAAGGTTCCTCCAATAATATGAAAAGCAAATAAAAAAATCCCCAACCCAAAAAGCTGCCACATCTGCCTAGCTCTAAACATCCCCAAGCCTTTGGAGCTGAGCCACACACGTCAGGAAGATGAAGTAAAATGTCTATCTACACTCTTGACCTTGTGTAAAGAGAAGTTTCCTTCTTAGCTGCATTCCCAATTTAATCTCACAGGACTTCTCTGCCTTCTCCAAGGCAGCAGGAACCCTACTTCAAAAGGTGCCTTGAAGCAGGAATTCTGAATTAAAGGAACGCAAGTCCTATTTATGTCTCCAAAATTAGAGAATAGCATCTAAGTGTGGCTTTAGTCTCTGCTTAATTTCTAAAATAGACCCATTTGATATTCTTCCAATTCTTATTCAATCAGAGGCTGAGAGATGTTTGGGAATTGCTGCTCTCAATGGTTGTCAAGAGGATTCTCAAGTAATCTTGATTCTATTAAATGACAATGCCCTGTTTACTGTAATGGGCCAAATGGTGGTCAGATGCACATAAAATACCTGGGTAAAGATTAGAAAATCAGGCCATCAGCTTGCAAGCCTTTTGGGGGTAGAGAAAGAGGGGTGCTCCTCAGTGCCACTAAATCTACATATAAACAATTGCACTCGAGGCAGCTGTGTTCTAGGGGGGAGTTTTCAAGCTGCAAATAGGCTCAAATGTTTGCCTTTGTGTGTGAGTGAAGTGGTTGGTCCTGAAAGCAATTTGACACATTTTATTCAGTTATCAGCTGCTGCTAGCATAAACAGTTTTGAAAATCTCCACTCAAACCCATCTGTGATCATCTGGGCTGGATGAAACAGAGTGGTATGTGGCTGTTTGGGAGAACAATGAGCCACGAGCACTCGCTGGAGTTCAGAATCTCACATTGTTCAGATGAATCAGGGAAAACATCGGGTGTACTGTGATTTCCAACAGATCAGCTGGAGTGAAAGCACATTCTTCTGCTCAGCCCTATTAGCAGAGTGCTGTTCTTTTCCCACACTGTACGAGACCTCCTGTTTTCTCTTTTATTTTGCTGCGTCTATTGTGCATTTTTGAGTTTTACAGTTCACGTAAGGGGTTAGATCCTGAGAGATGATGAGCAATTGCTATGCACACTGCCTCAAATAGGTGTTCCAGAAAACCTCCTCTGTTTAAAATTCAGTTGTCTTTACATATTTTTTACATCAGCCTCATTGCTGATGTAAAAAATTTGCTGGGTTTTTGAAACAAGGGAAGGCAATTGCCTTGAATAACATATTATTTCCTACTGTGTACATAAACTGGAAAGCATTCTATGTCCTTTATACTGCAAAACAATTTCTCTGCGTTCAGTTAATATATATTTTACCTGCTAAATTTCAGATAAGTAGCACAGGAAACAGAATTGAGGAGGCTGATTCTTTTCCAGATGGATGAAAACCTGTGAATTTCATTCTAAAAAATAACTAACTGAAGTTAGAGCCAGAGCTGAAAGCCAGGACCCACAGTTCCTGCTGGGTTTGGAAGAACTGTGAGATTCTAGAATTGCCTGCAATATATTCATGAAACTTGGGGTTCCAAATGCATAAAATGCTAAACTCCAACCTCCCTGACATTTCACATCCTTCGGTTAGCTTTGATGTTTGGATCTACACAAACTGACTCTGGAGTTGGTGCTTTTATTGTGATTGAGTAATTAGTAATATAAACAGTCAAACAGAGCAGCAAGAAAACTCCATGGAAAGAGTGGACTCTACAAAGTGTGAGCACTGGCAGCTCTTGTTGGAAAGTCACTTCTCCTGATGAAGCAGCATTATTCCTCAATAATTTCCCATTCTTGTTTACTCTGTGGGAAGTACTGAGGGAGGATGTTCCCTCTCATCGATGTTTTGCCCAGAAATTCTCTATTATTTGCAGGCAGGCTGTGTTTGGGTGTTTAGCATGGATCATCCCTCAGCTGTGCATGCCCACCTGGACTCTCAGCATTATTTGTGTGGGATCTCTGTACTCTACATCTGTCATTAAAGTATTTGGCATGATACCTGCTCTTAGAGATATATTATCACATGCTCTTATCTTGAGTCATATTCAATATATCCTTAGAAGTTGTGGGTTTGCCGACAGGCTTCCTAAGGCCTTAATCCCAGCTTGGGAAAGGAACTGAGTCTTTTAGAGAAAACTCTTCAGTGGTGCATATGGAAAAGAGTGATAAATAGTGCCACCAGCTATTTGTGAGATTTGCAATAGTGTTTCTTCAAGTGGTAGAACAATATTCTCTAAGAACATTACAAGCGATAACAACTGTCATAAATTAAAATGAGTATTAACTTCAGTGACAGCAACATTTTGAAAGTAAGTATTCAGCTTAATAGCAAGGAAAATTCAGCGTTAGTTTCTTGAACTGGATGAGAAATAGTTATTTCTCCACTGCCCACACTGTGAGATGATGAAGAGAGGTTTCAGGTGAAATTTTCATTTTTAATAAATTTCATACAATTTAAAGAATAACATCATTTTTCATTAGCTCAGTTACACAAGTTCACAGTATAAGCATTAAAAATATGTTTTAATGTCAAGCTTTAATTGCTGTCACAAAAATTATATTGAAATCATCCATAGAACATGATTCTGTAGAGTTCTATAAGAACTCCTTACTTGATGGATAAAACAGGTTGAAAAGGAGGGAATTAATAATTTTCTACTGCTACAGATGAACTGTGTTATATAACCAGTTATATAACTTAATTCTGTACAGACCTTGTGTATAAACCATCTACATCCTGTACAGAAGATTGGCTGAGCCTCCTCAGACTGGAGCACTTTTCTTCTGCATGTGGTCATGGAATGGTTTGGGTTGGATTGTACTTAAAGATCATCCTCTGCCATGGGCAGGGACACCTCCCACTGTCCCAGGCTGCTCCAAGCCCCACTGTCCAACCTGGCCTTGGGCACTGCCAGGGATCCAGGGGCAGCCACAGCTGCTCTGGGCACCCTGTGCCAGGGCCTGCCCACCCTGCCAGGGAACAATTCCTGCCCAGGATCCCACCCAGCCCTGCCCTCTGCCACTGGCAGCCATTCCCTGTGGCCTGTCCCTCAGGGGACAGTTCCTGAGGAATTGCCCCCCTCTGGTTTTCCTGCAGCCCCTCAGGCCCTGGAAGGAGCTGTGGGGTCTCCACACAACCTTCTCCTCTCCAAAAGGAGCAGCCCCAGCTCTCCCAGCCTGGCTCCACAGGGGAGGCGCTCCATTCCCCTCAGCACCTCTGTGGGCTCCCCACAGCACCATGACAATGACCATAAGTACCATTCAACACATGGAAAAATACCAAAAAACTCCGCCAAAAACTTACCACCTCAGGCAATTGCAAAGCTAATAAAGGAATGATGCCTGCCCTCACACCCATCTTCTCTGCTCTCACCTCCTTTCTCTGTGTTTCTGTGTCATTTGAGAAGTCTTTTAAAGTTGGCACATATTATTTATTCATTCATCCCATAATCCCTTGTGGGGTGTAAAATGGACTGAGTGTGTGCTCTTTCAGAGGTGCACATCTGTTATTTCCACAGTTATCAGCATTCCACTCAATGGGAATGTGCCACTCTTGCAGCAATGCTGTGCAGGCGTGACAGGGTTTGGCTCTGAGAATGGTTTGACCTTTAAAGTTGCATTGACTCATCCCTGTTTGGGGCATCTCTGTGAGCTCCTCAAGTGTACAACAGAAATATCTCCTCCAGTCTTGGGGGGTTCAGCACTGCCCAGCTGGAGACATCCATCAGCTGGAGTGCACTGCAGCCTTCAGCTGCATGGAGCTGCAGAGGCAGCTGTGCCTGCATTTGGTTCTCCCCTGGGACTGGGAATCCTGCAAACTTCACAGAGATTTCCCATCAGCTCAGCTGCCCAAAGTGTCAGCTGGTGCTGTGCAAACTGGCACAGCACAGCCTTGTTTGGATGGATGGTTAGCATTTAAAACACATTCCAGACAAGGTCCTTGGCAAACTGCAAGCAAAGACATGTGCTTTGATTTTCCCCATTTGTAACCACATATCCTCGCTCTTGTTTTCTTCCTGCAGCTCCAGTTACACAGGCAGGCAGCACTGGAGTCATTCAGTTCCAATTTTTCCCAGCTGCCCCAAACTCCTGGCCTTCTGCACACAGCCTGACTCAAGTCAAGAACTTAGTGTTTATTAGAGGAGTGCTGGGCAGTAAAACTTCTGTGTTGAAGCTTGGACAGAGAACACTGCAGCCAACAAACTTCCTCACAAAAATGCATCACCTTACACCAGCTGCACCAAAAAAAGTCCACATCTCTGTGTGATGAAGCAGGTAATCAGATGTGCAAAACTGTGCTGTCTGTAATGCTATGTGGGTGTATCTGTTTTAATCAAAATGCAGCTACAAAGCAATACAAACAAATAAGCACAAAAGAAGAACATAGGAGGGTAGAGCCGTATTTTGCATTGAGTGTCAGGGGTTAGGTGAGGAGTTCAATACCAATAGAACCTTACTGCTGGTGATGGACATGGGTTCTGCTTTGTACAGCTTTTTAAATCTCTCTTCAGAGAGTTCACTGGAGAGGTTTTGATCTGGGGCTCCTGGCTGCACAAAGAGTGCAGCCACCCAAGGTCATGCAGCAAGTCAGTAGTTTAATTAGGATTTGATCTCAGAATTTTTCCAGTTCTTGGCTACATGCTCTAACAAGCAGCTGCTACAACCTTCTAAAGATATTTATTTAGATGGTCTGTTGCCAAGAATGAAACCTATTCCAGGCAGCTGTGGTCACTACTCATTCTGTTATTCCAAAATCTAGATAAATCACCACACAGTGAAGTGCTTGGATAGCAGTTTCATAAGAAGGGATTTGGGAGTTACAGTGGGTTGCAAGCTGGACATGAATCATCACGTAGGTGTTGGACAAAAGAAAACTCCATACTGGGATTTTAGGCAAAACTCTGACCTGCAGGACACACAGAGAAATACCTGAGATCAGCTCAGCACTCACAAGTCCTCAGTTAAAGTCCACTTTTGGGAAACACACTTGGAGAGACACAAATGAATTTGAGAGAACCCAGAAGTGAGGGGAAAAAAAGATCAGAGACTGAGAAACACAGCTGACAGGAAAAAAAAATCGAATGGGGAATTCAATCTGCTCACCAAGCTGTGGTGAGCAGGGCAACAAGCCCAGGGATTACACTGCAACAAATAAGGTATTGCTTAGAGAGCAGAGAGAACCTGCAGAAAGGGGAACAATAGAGGGGTGAAATAGATTGATTTGTGAGCCACTCTGCTGCAAGAAGCACAGCAGACACTGAAAAAACACAGCTGAACTGGATTTTGTGGTTCTTTCCAGCACTGCAGTGTGCTGGATTGTACTGGTATGATGAAACCTTAACCACTATTTATGCATTTCAAACATCAAACTCTACTTAGTGTGATGTCTCAGTGGCCACTGGTGTCCACAGAGTACTGGAAAATCAGTGTCCATCTCTCTCCCACCCGCACTTGCATCTGTGTTATCAAAGCATCCATGCAGAGCTGCCCTCTGATAGACAATTCACCCCCTGTACCACATCCTTTGCCACACCCCAGGAACAGAAAGGTTTTGTCTTTGGTAAAACCCAGGGAAGTTTTTCTCAGCCCATTTCTTCACCCTGCTCAAACACATCAACTTATTCCACATGGTGTGGTGTAATCCACCAACTTGCTGAGGATTTCATCTCAACAAACTGGATGCTGAGACAACAGCAGCCCTTTGTTAGGATGGATTCCTGAGGAAGGTAACACCTGACTGACCACCAGCTGGGCTCTGAACCACCTCCTGGTAGTTAGATGCCATAAGATCCATATTTCCTTAAGGTACCACCATGTGAAGGAGCTCAGGAGAACCTCATGGATTTAATAACTTGTGCTGCCATAGATCTCCCCAGTCCCCATTCCCACATCCAAACAACCCTCTGTGGGTGAAGAGACCAAGCTGTAGCTTTAGTGACATGAACAGTTTGGGAGTGGGAAGAAAATATAATCAATATTTCATTCAGAAGCACCAAATCAGATGTCCACAAATGAGAGGAATTAGGCTTCAAGTGATATCCTGCAAAGGTGTTGACACACACTGTGCCTTGACAGCCCAGCTGGCAAATGCGGGTGTCATTCATTGCTCCGAATTTCCCAGTGAATGGCATGCCAAAATCTCTCTAGAATAAGAAACTGTGCACCAAATGCCAATCATTCATTATTTTCTAACTCTCTAAGGAGTATTTTTCATTCAGTTTGGCATTTATAAAGAGAAAAAAAAAACAATCCACCATGCCTCTATGAATGAAAATTCTGCACCTTGGTCTCAAGGCAAGGCTGACACGATGCGTGCAGCCAGGCTTCTCTGAGGGATGGCCATGTGCAGGGGATGGAAATGGCCATGCTGTGAGGAAAAACAAAAACCTCATTAATGTGCTATTGAATTTAACAAAGAAATGAAAACGAAACCTGGACTATGTTCTTATTTTTCCCTGTTCATTTTCATTTTCTAAATTATCAGTCTAGGAGGGAGAAGGAAAAAAAAGCAAGTGCAGAAATACCTCCAAATGCCATAATCAATAACTCAAAGGGCCTGGAATGAATAATGCAGTATCTTGCCTAGATTTTACATCTGTTATAAACTGTTTAAGTAGTGTATTCTGAAATATAGAAGGACAATCACAATGTCTGTGTGCATGTTAGTGAGGGGATGTCAGAAAGAAAATAGAACACATAAGAGTTGGAGGGAAAATTTCAGTCCTAAAAATAGTAGGGTCTCAAATTTTCTTGGTTTGAGGGACATAGTTTAAAGTAATTGAAGTGACTTTTGATATCAATTTATTTGTCTCCTTCAGTTCTTGTTGACCTGCTGCAACACATTCACAGAATCTTCTCTCGACCAGGTCGATCACCCAAGCAATTACTGAAATTGACCAAAAATTTGAGCTTCTGTGAAATATTTTCTAGAAAATTAATCTTGCTAGGAAAATATTTTACATATTTTCAACTTATTGTACTTACTTCAATGTTATGTTTTAAATCAGGTTTTGTTTAAAACTGTACTTCAGTTATTAATATTAACATTACTAAGAACTTGGAGTAGAAAAAAGGTTGTGTTTGACCTATTTTTTGTCCTTTTTTAAACTGGGAACAACATCCAGTTAGTTGCACTCTGCAGAGGAGCATCGGTCACCCAAAGCCTTTTGTGAAGTGGATTCTGGCTCACATGTTTGTGTCATGTTTTGTGCTTTCCACTCCTGAAAGCAACGAAATTTAAAATAATTCCAAGTGTGCAACATAGATGGGAACTGAGAAAATAAATGCACAGCCAAGGTCAAGGGAAGGGCAGAGCCAAGAGCAGGGAGCTGTCCTGGCTTTTGTTCCCTGGGCTTGCAGCCTCCCCCGAGGCAGAGCTGAGCTCCTCGGGCAGAGCAGGAGCGGGGTATTGTCTGAAAGGTGAGCTAAGGACATCTGCTGCCCCAGGCACAGCACTGAGCACAACGTGTGCCTTGAAAAATGGCACCAGATAAGGGATGAATGAAGGTGCCTGTGACCTTCCTTGTGCAAGGGCTTGGAGCAGTCAGAAACTCAGAGAAAAAGCATTTATTTTCCCCCCTGTTGTGTGTTAAACTGTTGCTTCTCAAAGGGGCACGATGGAGAGCCATCAGTTCTGTCATGGACCTTCTTTAAGAAGAATAACTTAAAGTATTATGGATATGATTCAGTACACTAATATACTATTTGATTCAGTACACTAATATACTATTTTCACCCAAATCAGTGATTATCTCGGCACAATACAATACCAAAATTGCCTGTTCTGTTCATGGTGAACATACAAACAATCCAATAAAGTCAGCATCTGTATAGACATAAGGATTCATCACATCTTGAATTTTAACAGCAACCATTTGACTATTTCCATTTTTACCATGCCCAAGAACCCACAGAACTATAAAAACATTTTCAAGGCAGCATATGAAGAAAAAAATAAAAAAAGAAAAGGAAAAAGAAAAAGAAGCAGTGGATTATTTTGGCTCAAATGGATTTTAGATAGTATGACTTTTTCTCCTGAAAAAAGGAAAATAATCCAACAAATTATTTTTGCCTTATGTGCAACATTCTCTTCCTAAAATGATGTATTGGAGTGATAGCTTAAAAAAAAAGAAAAGACAAAGGGAAAAAAAAATCAAAAGAAACCTAAGATTGACAGTATTTCCAGGGAAGTTACTTATCCAATTAGACATATAACCATGCATGGCTAAAGCACACAGGTGCACAGGGTGCCCCCAGCTCTCTCTACTGCCAGGAGCATATGGTATTCTTAAGGAAAGTCTTTCAGTTCTTCCTAAATCTCCACCAACACCAAAGCCAACAGTGAGAAGCAAATAATCAGAAAGCTCACCTGGAGCTGGTCCTGCCTCTGCACAGCCAGGATGTGCTGACACCTGCAGGATGGCTCATTCCCTGGGAGCTGGAAACTGGAGCTGAAATCCTTCCAGGAGCCAGGATTTGCCAGACTTGCCATATTCCTGATGAATTCTGCAGCAGCTCAGCTCCTGGACACAGGGAAGAGATTATCCTGCCACGTCTCCATCCAGGACCCTGAGTGCTGACAGCCATTTCTCCTTTTCTTTGGAATTATTAGCAAATGTGACCAAATCTGTGAGCAGGCAACCTACGTGGTCCATTTTTTTCAAATACAGGATGTGGGGTGATTAAAATAAAAAAAGAAAGAAATAAGCAGCAAGCTTAGTTCTCAGTTTTGTGACCTATTTTTGTACCACTCATTTAAGACATAACCCCCTGTACCAACAAATCCAATTTTTCCTCATCAGCTAACCCAGAGAACAAAGCAGATGGATTCACAGTCATGCACAAGAACTTGTCATTACAGAACATAAGATGCCCTTCACAGAATTAACTTGTGAAAAATGCAGCAATGAGCTGTTCCTGGAGAGCTTTCTGAGAGCTCCCTCTCGTCCTCCCCGTTGCCCAGACCTGGAAGAAGGTCCCATAACTCACAGGTGTCCATGCCCCCATGGTTATGGGATCAGCCTCACTCACAAACATTAATCCTGAGATTTATGGGTTGCAGGGCCAGAAAGAACTATTGGGACAGTCCACACTGACCTTCCTCACCACGCAGAACAATAATTTTTGCATCAAGTCTGTCAGATCTGCTGAGCTATAAAATCCCTCTCAGAACATTGTTTAGCCTTCATTAAAAGATTACAGCTGATAGGAATTCTAATCTGTCAGAAATTATTTCCTCATGGTCTTTTAAAACAGTCCCTCTATTTCCACCCTGAATCGGTCTGGGTTTGGCTTCCAGTCACTGTAACTCCTTACAGTTTTTCACAAATTAAAGAGCAATCAGAAAATTCTTAGACATCAAGACAAGACAAAGCCTTCTTTTGAAAAAAGTTAAACAGTTTGGCCTTTTCTTACCTTCCTTGCTATGATCTATTTCATCAGTTTTCTGAACAGGCTTCTCCTTCAAATGTTTGCTGAGCTTTTACGGGTTTTTTTATTTCTCCTTTCCAATTTTATTTCTTTTTTAATATTTGCCAATATTCAAAAATCCTTGTCTCCCCAGATCCACATACAGTGGAAATAAAATAGATTTACTCCATAAATATTCACTATAAAATTAGTGTAAGAGACAATATTTGCTCTTGTGAGGAAAGGATCTGTTATGTCCAATTTTCAAATACAAAAAAAAATAGACATAAAAGTGCTCTGAGTAACATCATAAAGGAAGCATGTGGCAGAACAGGGACTTGAACACCTACCCAGCTCCAGCATACCCATAAACACAAGATTATCCTACCCCTTAATTAAGCACAGAACAACTTCCAGCACTTAGAAAAGCAGATTAATGCAAGTTAATTCTGTTTGTGTCTTCTAATATTAATTATGATCAGCAGTTATGTTATTTAGGACTTTTACCATACTGTGTGTTGTGTATACCAATTTTCCCTATTAAAAAAGATGCTGCTCAGTTTCTGAGATTTTCTGTACAAAAAAAACTCTTTAAGAAGGAATTGTGTTTTAATTTCTTTACTGCTCTTCAGAGAAACACAAACCCACACTTGCCCTTTATCCCCATCTCTGCTGGCACCAGAGCACTGCTTCTTTCTTGCACTCCAGGCTCAGAGTCTGTCACCTCCAGGCTGAGGTGACACAGGATTCTCCCAAGTGCTCTGGCACCCTCCTGGCTCCAGCTCCCTGCCAGTCTCTTTGCTGCTCGTGGCTGCTGCAGCTATTTAAAAAATGACAGAAGACTCACAGCCTGATGTGATGGATAACAGAAACCAACTCAAGAGATGATCCTGCATATATCATATCATTTTTAAAATTTTATTGTTTCATTTTGCTTTAAATATAATCCTCTTTTTTCTTTCTTTTTTTTTTTAGCAATTTTTTAGCAATTGCTCCTTGCCAGAAATAGAAATGTTCAGTGCCCTGTGCTAAAGGACAGGAATGGTGTTTGCTGAGACAATGAGCACTTAAAAAACACAACTGCTTTTGATCAGAAAGACTTCCATGCTGATGCTGAGACACTGGAAATAGTGGAGCAGAGCAATTTTGTTCTCATTGTTCTAGGGTCACACTATTCTCTCAAAAAAGAGGGAGATGCATCGTGGCAGAAATGATAGATGGATCATCTTCCCCTCTCTCCCCTGACCTTCTGCAGACTTCTCCACCTTTTCAATTTCTCGTCCCTCTGTGCAAATTATCTCCAGCAATGCAAGGCTTGCTTCTGTTACACCCTGATAATGAGCATTTTAAAAGTAGCTTTTCTTAGGAAAAGTTACTCACACTCATGCTTTCCAACGATTCTCATACTTAAGACTGAATTTTTACTTATTTTCAAAGGTTTATCTACAATGTGTTGAAGTGATTTTAATTATTCTGTTTTATTATCGTCCAGTATGCCCATACAGTGCCTTAATCCTTCTTATACTGCCACAAAGGCAAAGAAAAACTATCGTAGTGATTTTGGGTTTACTCCAAATTTACTGGCTAAGGCTTCAGTTTGAACAGGAGTGCATTTTTATTACTTTTTTTTTTTTTTTTTTTAACTGAGATAGAAGAGGAATTGCTTCCGTGGTTATTACCTTATGTACAAGTTAAAAATTGCTGTATCATGTGTGCCACTGTAGGTAGGACTGGGGAAGTCCCAGGGGAAAGACAATGCAATTAAACCTCATGGCTTTTACTTAGCCATGATTTTAGGGACAAAAAAAAATCTGGACACTAAGGAAGCTAAACCAGCATAAGAAGAAGGTTGTCCAGAGACAGAATAAATATCTTGTATTAAGATTTATTTTTAAAAATATTGCTACTGGGGGTAAATCTTGCAGGGATTTTAAAACTTAAAGCAATGGAGGCAGGATGGGTAAAGACAGAGCCATTTTTGGGGCCAGAAGGAACCTGAATGGACAAAAAGGCACAGCAAGACAGATTCCATGGGGTGGAGAGGGAGCAGCTCAGCCAAGACTTCCTTCACAAACCCAGGTCCTTTCCAGCTGAGTTCCCATTATTAACTGCTTCCAAAAGTCCAAATCCTTGTCTTGGTGTTAAACTTTTCTTTGAAGTTTTTTTGATTTCTTAATGCTTTCACTGAATATTTTTACTTCTAGCCAACACAGGAAGGTTTCCTCCCACTTTCTGTTCAGTATTTAGACATAACTTAGCCTCCTAACAAATTTTAAAAGACTGTGCTGGAGAAAAGATGAAATCATACCATTGCCATTTTCAACCTCATAAGGAGGAAATGAGTAACAAAAAATCAGAGAATATAGGAAAAGTGTCTGAATTCCTCATTTTGTGCCTCGTTCTGTACACTGATGATGTTTTAAATTTACTTCACACACTTTGAAATTACAGAAACAGACTTTCATCCTTAAATGGAAATGTTAAAATTAAAGATTTTCTTACTGGGAAAATTAAATTCAAATAACGACTGAAAGGGTTTGTTGGTTTGGTTTTTTTAAATTGCAAGAATATTTTTTATAACCTTTAAAAAGAATAACTAAGCCTGTAAGAACTAAAAAAGTTTCTTATCCAACTGCAACCTTTTAAAATTGGAGTAAAAACAGAGGTACCATTGGGCAAATCTTATTTTCTGACCTATATTTAGCCTGAGAAACATCAAAATGCAATTAAAAAAAAGCCAAAACACTCTGGAATTTTTATGAATAATTTGTACCTGCTAGGGAAGAAGACTTCATTGTCTACTATTGATTGTTCCATTCATTGTGGTCAAAAGAAAAACAAAACAAAACAAAAGATTCTTGTTTGTATTTCTATTCTCCCTCACAGTGTCCTTCAAAGCCTGGGTGAAACTCCCCAGGTTTGTGCAGGTCTGTTCATGCTGAAATGACCCAACAGGCAGCAAAGAAACCTCGAGAAACATTTTTAAGTCAATAAAACATTGAACACGATAAATACATAAGAAATATGGCTAATCTAAGCCATGAAATATTTGATTTCATCCATAAACGTTATCACAATGAGTAGGAATTGAACTATTTTATGACTGTTTCGATGTATTAGAAGTAATTTTAGACAAAATGTTGCAATATGTCAAAACAGAAGGGGCAGTGATGCATTAATTGATTGTACCCACACAACGATGAAAGGGATACTGGTACTGAATTTTCATATTATATTTGCATCTCAACATATATTTACAGTATTCCCTTGTTCAACTATGTAAATCAGACTTTCAATTAATACCTACCCTCAATTAGCTTTGATATTTCCAGTGTAGTTCTGAATAAGATGTATGTTTATATCCAAATGAAATCTCTTTCTTAAAATTTTCCTTAAGATAGCTTTACTTTGGGATAATTGTAGGGGATGAGGCAGAGAGATCCCAGTTTGTTTTTCCCATTTTTTGCAGTGTGTGGCAAACATCCTGAAAATAAAGTTGTTTTATTGTCATGATTTGAGGGTTGTTTCATATCGAGCTGAACATTTTTACTGGGTGGCTGTGCATCAAAGATTTCACCCTCTGAAGGTCACAGAAACAGTTTTCTTATACAATTTTTAATAGAAAGGCAAATTATTCTATGGCACATAAGATTTTTTTTCCCATCCCTCAGCCGTCCTCTCACCTCTCAGTTGAAAATCCTCGGTGAATTCCCCCTGCAGTGAAGGACACTGAGAGGCACAGTTGAACCCTGCTGAGGAGCCCTCTCAAAAGAAGAAATGGTGAGCTGAGAAACTGGGGAGGGAGAGCTCAGAGGGAGTTCTGCCCTGTGAGAGCAGCTATCCCCAAGGAAATCCCTCATGGAGCCCTCAGGCCTGTCCTGTGGAAGGAATCACCACAACTCCACCCCATTTCCCAGGGTTTTAAAAGAAACTTTAGTGTGGATGCCAGGAACACACACTGAGGGTTTAAACTGGGATTTATCCATCCTGGCTGAATGAGCTACAACCATTTGCAGCAGTTTGAGACCAGTGCTGAAGCCAAACCAGAGACTGACACAGATATTTGCTTTTCAGGTAATTCATTTCTATTCTTTCCCTTCCTGCATCTTTCTTCTCTGTGTGGCTTTAAAAATAGAAGGGGTTTCCTTGTGAAAACTTGAGTCTGGCTTTGCAGTGAGACAAATCTGAGACTTTTTCGTGAGTGTTTGGGTGTGTGAGTGTGTGTGTCCCTGTACATACACACATGTGTGTATATATTTAAAATCAGCAGGGACTTCTTCCAGATTCAGTGAAGGGGTAGCAGCCACACAGAAATATGAAAGCCTGGTTTTAGTTATACCTAATTCAGAGACAACACTTGAACTTTGATCTGCTGCAGCCCACTTAATTGACATCACCTTTAATCCCTGCTGGTCTCCCTTCCCTTAACTGGAAATTTTCTCCTTTACTTTTCAGCAAAACTTTTGTCAAGACTATCAAATCCAAACTGTTTAGAGGAGAGCTTATCAATCACCATGGTTTTGATGAGAAAACATTCTTGATCAGACCTAGTCACATTTTTTTTCTCTCTGCCATCTGCCTGTATCCATCTGTTATCTGTTTTAAGATTAAAAGTGATTTAGGATGGGGAGTGTCTTATTAATTTTTGTTTGCAAAACACCTATCACAGGAGGGTCATGGTCCAAGCCAGAATGAGGCAGCAATTTCCTCTCAATTCAAATCAATAAACACAATAATCAACACCAACAAGATCCGTGGCAGGGAAGTTCAGAAGGAAGGCAATGTGGCAGTTTCCTATAGACATTTCCCTATAAACTGAATATTCTAGTCCTGGTCATGAAGTGAAATCTTTACAATGAATAGTTTGGTTCTCGATCTGAACAAAAAGTACTATGAAGCACTTATTTGCTGTGATTTTTTTTTCCCCTACATTTTAACATTTTCATTTTGGGCAAAAGATTTCACAGAGATGTCCATGCCTCTGGTTATATCCTTCACCCAGGCATCCCATTTGAGGGAGTTTGCAGTAATTCTGTGTTTGCTTTGTCACTTTCCTCAAGAAGCCTCATCTTGCCTATTCCTCAGAGCAGCTGAACACAGGATAATTCTTTTCCAGGAGGTGCACTGCTGGCTTTTAAGCAGCCTGCAGGGAGTGTGGGGTGTTCACTCTGCTCTGCACTGACCCTGCACATTCCCCACTCGAAGGGAGGATATTGCTTTGGTGACACTGGTGGCCCATTCAGCAATCCTGACTAATTCCAGCTTCACAGTCCTTTATTAAGTGTTTTGTTTTGCTCGACCTCACATCATGGGATCATCTTGTCTACCTCTGACTTTTTCATTACCTTCCATTACCTCTCATTTCAGCTTTCCCTGCATTACTCTGTCATCTTCAGAGACTTGCACTCGTAACACTCGGAATAATTAAGTGATCTGCATAGCAGTAATACTGGTGCCCTCTGCAAAAATGCCCTGCCACAGCTTTTAACTGAGACTGACAGGAATCCAGCCCTGAGGGCAGCTAAGTGAGCAGCTCCAGCTCTGAAAAGTCTCTCCTGGAATCTCCAAAGGTTTAAGCCAGGATGGATGTCAGTATTTTCAATGTACAGAAGCAGGTGTCTGCCAGAAGATGGCTATTTAGTGTTGCAATCCTGCAAAAGGATGGAAGGGAAATATTGCCTCATGTTTTCTTCATTTTCCTACCTATATCTTGGCATATAAATCAAGATTCCATGTTATACTCTCATTTGTTTTTCCTATTGTTGTTCTCAGTCTCTTCCCAGGAGAATCACACATCACTGATATTTATTGTTTCAGAAGGAAAGGAAACTGAGGCAGAGAAGTTCTTATCCTGGCTGCAGACAGGAACCATTATTCCTTAGTTTTTCTACTTACAGGTTCCTTAGGTGCACCTCACACAGAGCTTATTCAGTCAGTCCCCAGATCCCACGGCAGCCAGGACCTCTCTCAGCAGCTCAGGGCAGGGCTAAGGAAAGGGCCAGCTGAGCCTGCCTCCTGTTTGTCACACGAAGTCCCCTGGGCTTGGGGCCTGCCAGCACAGCAGGACACAACTCCCACACCTCTGACACCTGCGTGCACTGATGGAAAAATGCTTCATTACCCTTTTTTGGAAAAGGTAATTAAACTCTGTCTTGGTTTGGAAAGACAGGTGCCTGCTAAGGAAGGAAGGAGCCTCCCTTGAAATGGAACATGTAAACCCCTTCCCTCCAAGTTATTATGATTTTAAAATTACGGGGCTCTCAGGCAAAGATGGGAATAGGAATAACATTTTTTTTTACTAGGAATATTAAAAATAAAAATGTAGTAGTACAAAAAAAGCAAACAAACAAAAAAAACCCCACTGACAGAGTCAGAATACAACCTGACACCCTGTTGGTCAGGGTGTTGGTGTCAGTCCAGTCAAGTCCTCCTGCAGTGACAGATGTGGTTC
>JBBMKD010000025.1:4020343-4041979 GCA_037834095.1 Argya squamiceps
CCTGGCAGTGCCCAAGGCCAGGTTGGACCTTGGGGCTTGGAGCAGCCTGGGACAGTGGGAGGTGTCCCTGCCCATGGCAGGAGTGGAACTAAGTGATCTTTAAGTACATTTCAATCCAAACCACCCTGTGATGCCATAATTCTGATTACACTGATGATAGAAAACATCCAGAATTTTTAATGCCAACATTTCTGGCTACTGCAGGAGATAACACTCAAAAAGAGACCTGACTGCACTGGAAATTCTTTTGTTTAAACATTTATTTTTGAGTCTCATAAAACAAGTTTACTAGAAATTTAATTAAGAAAAAACTAGTTTTCCTATTAGACAAGAGCACTGCCAGAGAAAGTTTAATGTTCCTTCCCCAGAAAGGAAAGACGAAAATTTAAAGTTACTTTTAAAATGTACCAATATTTATTCAGCTGCATTTGTGACACAGGTCACAGGAACAGTATTTCCCAGTTATGCCCTAAACCAAAATTAAGTTTTATATTATTCCAGTCCTTCCCAGGAGCACAGGGCAGGCTATTTCATTGCTGTTTAATAAATACTGTTTTAACCTGACAATTTCTTACACAAGATCTTTTTCCTAGCTAGGGAAAAGGTTCCTGCCAACACAAAATGGGGGGATATAAAACCAAAAAAACAGAGCAAGGGCTTTTTTAGCAGTGTTCCCTGACAGCTGTGCTGGACAGAGGGTGCAGAGCTGAGCTGAACGTTGTGCTGTCATCCTCAGACCAAAGTCCATCTGGTCCAGACGTCCAACACAACCAGCACAGGGCTCCAGGGAGAACATTTTAATAAACAGCTACAAGTTAATTTTCACCCAGCTGATACTGACACTCTCTTAGCACACACCAAGTTTCATCTCCACAGTATTAATTGTTACAAATACATAGATAAACAGCTCAATCCCAGGCCTTGAGGGCTCTCTCCACTCTTGTACCTGCACACTTTAAAAAGATGGGAACTTAAAATTCAGCCTTTGAAATGAATGGATTTTCTTCAGCCATTGAAATGAATGAAATTATAAATTCAGAATAAATTTGGAAAGGACAAAGCCCAGACATGGTGCAGTAACATCTGATTGACAGGTCACAGGATTGCTTCAAAGAATCCCCTTTAAAATTTGGAGTTTAAAGGTCCTTAAAACCATTGTATCTAAAAAAACCCAACCAAGCAAAACAACCAAAACCTCCAAATTAAATTGACATAGAATGCCATAAACTATTGGCAAATTGCCTCAATTGTTACTTACCTTCTCTGAAAAACAAAAATCACCTCATTTCTCAAGTAAATTTCCTAAGTTTCAACATACAGCCTTTGAACCTCATTCTATCTTCTATCTCCTAGCTGAGGAAGCCAACTACCCCCTTCTAGAAGCTTATTGACTGTGAACATGTCCCTTAATAGGTTGATTTAATGAAATAAAAAATCAGACCACAGAGAAGAACAAGAGACTTCAATAATATGCAATGACAGAAAAAAATAGAGGGCCAAAATTTGCAAATATTTATCTGCTAAATCAGAATGAAATAATATTTAGACATCTAAACACTGGCAACATCTTACTGTAATACAGAAATGCCTTATTCCACAGAAGTCTTTAACTATTTACTTTTACTGATGCCCAGATTGTGCCTCTATATCTTTCTAGAACTAGAAGGATATAGAACTGAATCATTTGACCCCTGGCTAACTCAAAAGCCTGATCTCAATGCAAAAGGGAGGTACTCCTGCACCTGGACTGCCAGTGGGCCTTGCTTTGGAAGGGCTCACAAATCATTCTTTACCAAAAATCCCAGGATAAATCCCACAGAGAAGGCAGTGACAGCTGCCATTCTTTTAAATCCAGGCAGGTTTAAACTGTCCTCATGTCTCCCCTTGTTGTTTCTGAACACACACCTGGAGAGCAGCACCCTTTGTCTGCCCAAATCCACATTTCCACCTTCCAGAAAATAGAAACACCACGAGTAAACCTAAATCTTACCAGCAAGGAAAACAACATAAATCCTACCTCACCCTGCTGCTTTCCCAGTGATCCAACAGCTCTCCACTTAGGGCTGGGATGCTGTGAAAACCCTGGAAAAGCCACGCCCCTGCACACTGGGGGAAATGAGCAGCAAGATTAGAACAGAAGATGCTACTTGAAAACCAAGTGTTATAAGGCAGGTTATAGCTTATTTTGCATTTTAGTGTTGTCTGACAGACCCCACATTATTTATCTGGCAGCTCTTCTTATCCTGATCAATCCCTGGTCATTCCCTCCCCAGGTACACTCAGCACCCTGGTGGGAGCACACATTGCACTCATTTTCCAGCTTGATCTCCAAGGCTTCTCAGAACACCTTCTTCTGAGTTGGAAATCTCTCCTACAGAAAGCATATTGAAATGCTTCCGGTCAGAAGTGAGAAACAAACTGTTTTCCCCCACTCTGCCAAGTGTCCTGGGTTGTTTTGGAAGGAGGCCCATCTAAATCACTCATTTTTTTCAGCACATCCAAACTTTTTCATTACGGATTTTATGCATTTCCAAATTGATAAGGTTCTTAAAAAAAAATTAAAAAAAAGAAAAAGAAAAGTGAAGTAGAAGCCAGAATCTGTACTTTCAAGGCTCCAGGAAGATTCGACTTTGTAGCAATTCCCCAGCTGTAATTGCCTTACCAGACAGTTTAAATCCATTTAAAAAGTTCCATGTTAACTCTGTAGCCTCAAGAGCCTTGTCTCCAGAAATAGCTGCTGTTTGAACTGCAGCTGGGAGAGGATATTTTAAATCAAGTCTGTGACTGTTTTTTCACCTGGGGAGTCTGGTGTGGAGATGGGCACTTCAGGGACAGCACAGGGATGCCC
This sequence comes from Argya squamiceps, assembly GCA_037834095.1. NCBI lineage: Eukaryota > Metazoa > Chordata > Aves > Passeriformes > Leiothrichidae > Argya > Argya squamiceps. Next base: position 4,023,192 of record JBBMKD010000025.1, read on the forward strand.
ACAGCTCCAGCCATGGCTCAGCTGGAAGGCCAGGAGAGCTGCCTGGAGTCACCCCAGAGGTGACACAAGAGCCACACACCAACTCTGTGTACACTGCAGTTTAACCCCCATCACCACAACCAAAGGACTGAACCTGGAGCTATTTTTCCTTGTATAACTAAACCACACATGGAATATTTTTAGCTGTCTTTTGATTTGAAACTGTGCATAATTAAATCCTAGTACAGGTCTAATACTTCAGTATGCTCCCTCTAATCATGATTATCACATTTACAGAGAGCTACAGGCACCAGGCTGTTACAACAAGGGATATTTTTTGTCTATAACTCCACAAGATAATTGTTTACAAATAAGATTGGAAGCTACAGTTGGTGATCAAGTTCATGGCCTATTTTGAAGTCAGTAGGAGAAGGAACAGCCTGGTGCTGCCTGGTGCTGTGAATCAGGAGAAAGCAAGGTTCAGATCACACACAGCCTGGCCTTTATCATCACACTCCCAGAGCTTCACTCTTACACCCCCACTTGGCATTCCTTGACTCCAGTGGTTTCATTATTTTGGTGAGGAGAATGTAAAGGGCATCCTCCACTCAGGAACACTCAGAGAATATCAAATAATTTTAAAATAAATGCCTGTGGTGTGCAAATACATTCAAGCTGTAGAACCCAGTTCAGTTCAATGTTTTTAGCTGGTGATAGGCTTGAGAATTCCTGTTCCATTGCCAAGCTGTTGGACATATACATCCCCCCAGTGGTTCTATAGGGAGAACTGCACAGTTTGGGGGGACATTTGCTGCAGCGCAGCAATTCCACTTGGAGAGATTCAGGTTTAAATGCAGCATGAACTCCACCCAGAACTGAGGGAGTGGGGCTCAGGGTCAAGCCAGCACTGAGGTGAGTTAATATCAAAACCCCATTATGATTGATCCATGGCAAGCTTTCAATTTTTCTCCTGGAAGCTGGGCCAGGCTGGGCTCCTGCACAATGGAATTCAGTCCAGTGACTGTTTCACTGAGCCCATAGCCCGTCCCACCCTCAACTGTGCTTCCCCTGATTGCAAACACCATAATCAATGGCCAAAACAAATTAAAGAGAGGGATAAAGAGTCCTCTGCCACCACTTGTATGTTCTGTATCTTCCAAAGGCTTCTAGCAATTAATTCCTTGAAGTTTTATTGTTACCAAGTGAACACTTCATTTTGTGGGACACTATGGGTAAAAGCTGTGATGCAAACAATGGCTGCTGTGCCATAAATCTGCCACCAAATCTGACTCATGCACTGAGGGTTTAAGATCTCTCTAAAGTAACATATTTGTTTACTTGCAAGGGGAAAATCTGTAAGTACCACATACATTTCGAATTTAAACACAATAAAAATGGCACTTGGCAAAGTATCATTAGGAATGCTGTGATCTGTGGTTTCATAGTTAAGGGAGAATCATTTGAACACTTTTGATGAAGGAATAGAGGAATGTCAGTAACCACCAGTGTGTCCTTCACTCTCAAGTGTGACATAAAGTGCAGTGACCAGTAAGGATCCTCTTCGCAGACCCTCTGCATGTGTCAAGCAGTGAAGGGATCACACACTGAACTGGTTTGTTTCTTTTTCCTTCTGACTCACTCCTTTGAATGTTCTCCATCAGCCTTTCACCAGAACGCTCCACAGCCAGTGGGTATTTCAAATCATGCAATGTCCTGGGCTGGAAGGGGCCCACAAAGATCACCTAAATCCAGTTCCTGGGTTGGTGTCACTCCAGAGTCTCCTGCCAGCACAGGAAGGCAACCACACCCTCTGCTCATGGCCATAACCCTGTGTGGCACACAAGTCCTGCCTGCAGGCATGAGCACCACTAAGTAAATAGAAGAGCACACAAATCTGATGGGATATGCTGAGATAGATATAAACCACAACCATGTATTTATTTGGAAATTTAGAGACAGAGGGATGTCTCTGAGAGGGTGTTGCTACATCAAACAATGTAAAGTTGGGGAAAAAAGGGGAGTAAAAAATCCTCCTCTCTCATGATGTGACAATGAGGAAGGAAAGTTAATTAACTGGGATAATCACACCTGCTTTAAACGCTCTCTTCCCTTTTAGAGGAAATTATTAACTCCACAGGGCAAGGCAGATCATCCAGAATAAAACATGTAACTGAGCAGTGTGGATCTCACAGCACCTGTAAGCAGGTTTCCATTGTTTAAGTAATTATGATTTGGATGGAAATTGCATAAATAATATTGAATTTTCATTTTTTGATCACAGCTGCAACTTCCATAATGCCATTTCCATGTGGATGAAGAGCAAACTCTGTCAGGAAAGTGTTGACCCTCCTAGGTAATAATGCACTGCTGACTGTGATAACTCCTGTGCTCTGTGAAAAAAGCGACTTGTGTATCAAGGACAACTTAATATCAAAAAAACCCAAACCACAATGGTTATGTGAAGAAAATATTCAGGCATGAGGATAATTGTCCACAGAACATTAGAGCCAAACCAACAATTTTCCTTGGTACTTCAGCATCCCACCTGAAGCTTTTTAAGGACGACTAAAATCTATCTAAAATAAAGAAATGCCAAAAAAGACTTTTGGCATCTGGAAAAAAATGTATCAGTGCATTTGGCATGAATGTCTACAAGTTAAGACAAATCACCAGTAGCATCCTTTGAAAAGTGGATTACAAGCAGAAGGTGGTCAGGCATTCTGCTCCTGATTTCTGTTCTGATAGAAAGAAAATCAAGCCCAGTCTTTGCTTCAAGTACACTCTGAGAGCACATTGAAATGGATTCTTTTTCAAAAGTACTGTGATATTGCAACTTCAATCCTTGAAATTTATTTACTAATTCACATACCCCATAATTAGTGCTCAATGAGAGCAATCTCTTTTCAGACCCAGCACAGAATTAATAACAAGGACTTAATGCATAAATTTTCCTACAAAAAAAAAATATATAGATTTAGTTCTTTTTCCATTAAAGACTGTGGCAAAACTCCAATAATGATGAGCAAACTCCTCATAATATTTAACTGGCAGATGATTACTATGTTGCAATTCCATTAGTAATTAAAACTAAATGGCACTTAGGTAATGTATTATCTTCTACCTTTCCTAATACCCATCCTTTCAAACTAAGGGTCAAATTAATGTCAAGATATCTGAAAAATTCTTGATAGGGTGAAAAAAGGTGTTTTGTGTCTATTTATCCCTATAAAAGTCAGCCAAAGCCCTTCAATTCCCTTAAGCACAATGCATCATCTGGGTGAGAACCAGAATAACCTCTGGCCTCAAGAAAATTGATTTAGTAAAAATGAAAGTTCCTGATACTCTCCTTCTTCTGCATCTGCTCTCATTGCTAAATTCCTGAGCAGCAGGGGTGGGTGGAATCCTGATACCCTGACCCTGGCAAGCACAGCCTGGGCAGAGTCACCCGTGCCTCCCCTCCCATCCCTCAGGCTCTGAGCTCTGGGAACAGCCCAAACCAAGGGTCTGGATCACCCAGGATAACCCCTGGGAAAAGCAGGGGAAGTGAATTTCAGCTGGTTATGGCACACCTGACACAGATTTTTAAGTGTGTTGCTCTTCTGATTGAAACTCCTCTGCAGGGAGGCACTTGGAGTGGGATGGGGAAAATGTCAACGTGCAAAGAGTGGTTCTGCTATAGCTCAAAGATAATTACAGCATTTTTAACAAACCCCACTGCAGGCCTTTCTGGGAAGGAGACTAGTTTCTGGTTCCAAATATTTTCTTTTTTTTTTTCCCTTTGAAAATTGTTTTTATTTTTTTTTTAATCAATAGTTATTTCTCAATCTCAGTACTGCCCAGTTAAAGTAATATAACTAAGTATCAGGTTTCTGAGAGCATTAACACAGTGGTAAGTGACAAACACAATTTTAGCACATGGTCTGCACTTGGTTACTACTCCCTCTCTAGTCAACTCCCACTGCCAGTAATTTGTTATTTCATTACTCTCAGCTTAGCAGAAGCAACAAAAATTAAGTGTTTTATGAAATATAGTGTTGTTGTTAATGCTAAACCCCTTTTTTCTCTTTTTTTGTAAAAATCCTTGTAGGGAAATAGAGAGTTTGCAAGTTGCTTTTTTTGATAATTTATTTTCAAGATACTTTAGAAGAAAGATGGGAACCCCAAAAGAATTCTGACCTGACACACCCCTTGTGTAAGACCTTCTGTTCTGCTGTTGCAACAAACCCCATAAGGAAATGCCAGATTTTGGCTCCCAGTGAACCCCTGCAACTGGGCCAGTTTAACTGTGCAATGATGCCCTCACTGAATTTGGATATTAAAAGTGTAAATCAATGTTAGTAATCATCACGAGGATTTGAGAGCACAACTTGGCAATAGGGGTTTAAACCCCTTAAAAATATGTAAAGCCTTTAAAAAATATTTTTCATGGACTTTTGAACAAAAGAAGCTCCTCTGCAATTTATGCCAGGAAGGCACATTCTGATGGAGAGCTTTGGGTGTGTGTAATGGAAAAAAATAAATTACATCTACACACCAACGAAAAAATAAATTTGACATTCAAAATCCATTCTGGTTGAGAGAGGAACTGAATCAGTGGTGTTTTGATCAGAGAAGATTGGCCCTGCCAGGTAGAACATAATGTGTGGGTTGTACTTTCTCAGGTGACAACAGGAGCCCATTTAGCCAGACAATGCTGGAGGCTGATCCTTAACCAAAGGAGTTTCAAAAATGTGCTCAGGAAAGTACAAGATTAAACTGTAAATGTTATGGACTCAGCAGACCTTCAGCCAGCACAGATCTACAGAGCTCCACAGATCAGGAAACAGGTCCATGGTTGAACTAAATTGATTTAACTTTCATTTTAAACCTTTACCAGTTAAAGGCACCTAAAAAAGTTGAAGTTTCTGGCTTACTTTTTAAAAAGTATTTTTTATATTATGCTTTTGTGTCTGTGTGTGTAGGCTTTCCTTCTACTTTTTTCTCCCAGGAAATCAAAGAGAGCTAAATATAAACCCAGTGTTGTCTCATTCCTTTTCTTTCTTCATTCATCCTCAGTTTTATGTAACATCCTGAAATTTGACATGGGACAAAGTATTACAAGAAAATGTAAAAACCCAACACCATATGTGGAACCAGAAGAGGAACAGAACTTTGATAATTTCTTTGATTACTTCCAAATAAATGAGCAAAAGATAAATAAACAGTCCTGTAGAGATAGGTGTGCATTGAACCTGAAAAAAGGCTTTCTTTGGTGATTTGATGTTATTGCTCCATTTAAAATATTTTGGAAGCTTGACTGCAAGAAGAAGCAATTCCACTTGTGCCAGAAGTGGTCTCCTCCCACTCAGCCTCAACTGTTATTATTGTGCTCCTGGTAGTTTATAAATTATGAATTGTATTTAAGAATTTGCAGACGTGTATTTTCTTTGTAAAGAGGGAGCAAGTGCTTATTATTTGTCCTTTGATGTATGCCCATACAGCAAAATGCAATCACTGCCTTTATAATATCCTGTACATTCTGAGCACTTGACCCAAATGCATTGAAACCAGCAGTATTATTTGTGTGTGTGAAAAATAATATCTCCCCACACCTCGCACCTCTTCTCTTTTCTTGAGGTCTTTTATGTCTCAAAACAGGCAAGCTTATCTCCCTGCTAGCATCCTCAGCTCATCTCAGTGTTCAGGGAGATAAGATTAGAGGCCTTGATCCTCCTGCTGTTAGAACAAGACCTCAATCTCTCACTGTCTCTATTTAATCAGGTTCCTATTTTAGCTGCCACAAAGCTGTCAACAAAAGAAAATAAACTATACCCCATCAAGGGGTTAAATTGGATTTCACAATGTGCAAATGCTTCTCTGAACAAAATTCCACCTGCACCCTCCATCAGGCAAATTAGTTCTGACTTTTAATTTATTTCTCTAGGAAATGGAAAGGTATGGCATAGCCAAAGTCAATAGGGAATAAAGAACGAGGTGTAATCAGCCTGCTCACTAATTCAGAGCCCTCTTCTCTGTCAGCTTTAATAGATTTCACACCACACAATTTATAGAATGTGAGATGTATCTTTTCTGGTCTATGCTTTATTTTGGACTGGTCTAGTTAATGGTCCTAACAAGTGACAAGTGAGGTTTGTTTGATGTCACAGAGCCTGTAAGACACACACACTGCTCAGGCAGGTTTGGGAGAGTCTGTTTTGCTGCTCCAGACTGTAACAGGACTGGGTTTCATCTGGGACCATCTGCAGCACCACAACTCTGTTATGATTTCTGTCAGGAGGCAACTTGATCAGTAATTTATTCAGCTCTACCATGTAGACATAAAAAACCCAAACAAACCAGTAATTAATCACTTGTACCTTAAAAAATGTTTTTATTTCTTTGTTTTAAACCATTAGTTAGTAGTGTGCTACCAAAAAATTTCATCTTCTTGGATACTGATTATCCTGTAGATATCAAATAACCATTTCTTATTCTTTCAAAATATTCCCCCTGTTTTTCCCTCTCCTTAATATTCTGATTTTCTTAATTCTACTAGGTTGTATCCAAAACCTGCTGTTAGAGGCTCTGTCTCCTGGGAGGAGCAGCATGGATTGAGGGGAAATATCTCTAAGATAACAAAAGGAGATTTAGGATAATGCTCATCTGCCAGAAAACCTCACTGGCAGAGCTGGTCTTGTAGCCCTTTCCAGTTTGTTTGGTGGCTCTATAGTAAGGCAGAATTTGATCTGCAACATGGGCATTATTAAAATCTAATCACAATTATAAAGCAAAAAATAAAACCAAAGTTCACACCTGAAGAAGACCCTTCAATCTCATTAATTTTCTGAGCAGCACCGAACATCCACACCATCCAAGGGGGGTGCTCCCACAAGGGATAAAGGTCATTTTCTCACTGTACCAAAGTTGGAACATCTCCTGCCCCTTCCCCTTCTTTTCTAGTGCCAGGGTAGGGAATGTGTTCTTGCCTCCAGTGTGTTTATTGCTGTCTAGTAGGACATCTGCTGCCTTGCTGCTAACATCTGTCTACCTATGATCATGCAGTGTTAGGCATAATTTTGCCCTTAATAGCTTTCCTCAGGTTTTCTCTCTGTACCTCTGATAGCCTGAATGTTGTGATCTGAAGAATAAAGCTGCTTTGGTTTTGGTCTAATTAAGACACTCAAATCCTCATAATTGCAAAAGCAGTAGATGTGGATTCTGGATAAAAATTGTTATTATTTGGCTTCAGGGTCCTTCTTCCACTGTGCAACAAGAATTAATCATGATGATATTAAAGATCTTGGGAACACACCATAAAATCAGGGAGAGGAAAAGCAAATTCTCTGAAGGAAGGAAACCAGTGGTGGGATTAAGAGGTAGATTACACCCTGCTAACAGATTCCCATGGAAGTTATTCTATTTATCCTCTTATAACAGCACAGGTCCATGTTTTCCAACAGAATGATTATCTGGAAATCAAATGCAAGTGCCTGAAGTAAATAAGGACAAACAAACTACGTGCAGGGAGGACAAGAAGGATAAAGCAGACAGGCAAAGATGCAAATAAACAATGCAAAGGCAGGTCACACACAGCTTCCAGCCTTGCTGAGGGACCCCTCTGCACAGGGACCCTTCACTTCAGCAATTCAGAGACCCACACTGGGGTCAGAGCTGCCTTTCACCTCTCTCAGGATAAAAATGTGATTTTTCAGCCAAAAAAAGATCATTACTGGTGCATAAGGGAGCAACAGCATGGAGAAAACAAATGCTGGAGTTTGCTATTGGTATTCATCAGCTAAAAGATTTGGGACAGTTTATTGTGCAGGTCCTCAAAGAGCAGCTTTCCAGTTCCTCACCAGGAGCTGGACACTGGGATAGGGAACACAATCCATGCTCAGAGCTCAGCTGAGGATTCCTGAACCCAGGGAAATGTTCTGAATCAGCTTCTGTTTGGAGATATCCATCGAGGAGATGATCTCTCAGTTATCTCACTCTAGTTTATTTTGGATAGCTGAGAAATGTGAAGTGTTTGGCCACGAGCCAACTCACATCAAGTTCCTAAGCTTCCCTAATAAAAAAAAAGGAAAAAAAAAATTAAAACCCAAGAAATTGCAGAAATAGCCTTTGGCCACAGTGTTTTATTTTACCTGAAAAAAAAAATCAGTTGTTTGAAATTTATCTAATTCAGATTAGGATGCATATTTGCAATATACATTCAGCTAAATGTAGTTTATAAATATTTCTGGTAAAATGAAAAATTCAGAGACTCATTAAAACCATGCTTGGCATCAGCAAATAGTGGTTTTGATTTTTCAAAGGACCACGTTTCATTAAAAAATTGTAAATATTTTCCCAACTCCAATCCTATCCCAAACACCCCACACTCCTGATCTACTGCTGATTTCAGATAATGTTGGAAATATCTCTGTGTGGAGTAAGAATTACTGAGATTTTATGGTATGGAAACATCATAATAGGGAAAAATTATTATTTGCATCCCCAAATGCAAGTGTTGGAGTTCTCAGACTCTGAGATTCATTAATCACTGCATCCCAGGCATTTTTCAGTGTGCTGCAGAGCTCAGGTACCCTCCCAGGCTCAGCAAAGAAGTAATCTGACAGCTACTGCCTAGTTAAATATGAGTTATCATCACCAGCACCACAACATATTATTAAAAGCTCCATAAGCAGTCATGTATTTTGGAGAGGCACCAACTTCAGCCATTGAATATATACAGCAAATATAAATTAACAGATTGCCTTGTGCTTCATAAATTCAACGTATTTTGGAAAACAAAAAACCTATTCCACCTTAGTGGATTGGCTGAGAGGTGAGCCTGTGAAAAGATGAGATTTGAGTTTTGTTTGTGTTAAATACACAAACATATTCACCGGGACCCCAAAGGATTCACCAGAACCCTGACTATCAAGGTACTGCCAAATCAGTATTGGAGCACAGTTATTCAAAGTGTTAGGACTTCCACCCACACTGTAGAAAGCTCCAGTGAAAGGGAAGGAAAACACAATTTGCCTGCATACAAGGCTGACCCAGAAAACTAAATCTTTTCCCCAGGAAAAACAGATAAACCTGTGCTTAAGTTCCTGTAATGGCAGTGCATTCAGCTGTTACCTAATGGAGAGTGATGCTGGATCACTGAGTTTCCCCTGGAATTTAACATCTCTGCATGCAGTTCTTTCAATAAATAACCCAGCCCAGGTGGTAGAATAAAGAAGTCTGATTAAAAAAAAAAAAAAAAATCAAACAAACAAACAAAAGCAAGCCTTTGATCTCAGTAATAACTAGAAAGTCAATCAAACGTCCCCAGTGCTTTGTCTCACACATCAAGGCTTGAAATGCAGAGTTTGAAGCCAAGGACTGGTCAGTGAGTGGAGCCAGCTGCAAATGCCTGGCACTCCTGACAATGGCTCTGCTTCCAGGACACTGGAAAACAGCCTAAAATGAGTCTAAACTGTGCTGCTCTGCTAATTATGAGCACAGCAGTCACAGAGCATCAGCCCAACCCCTGTCAGAAAAGGACTGCTGGATAAAGGGAACCACACACCATTAGCTCTTCACCCTCTAACCATCCAGCAGTGTGTAGGAACAATACATTTCGTTTTCCAAAAGTTCCAGTGAGTGTCAGGGGGAAAAAAATGACCATTTTATTACTCCAGCTGAAAAGGACTCTGAGATCAGACCCTTCTCTCACCCCTCACCTCGAGGTAGGTCTCAATTTAAGTGAAATTTCCCAGCTTTACACCCCAGGATAACATGGCCCTAGGTATTTAAAGGATTTGGAAATCAGAAATGTAACAAGCAAGCCACAATCCTGTAGCTGTAAATGGGGACTAAATCCTCAGTTCCACTGTCTGTGCATTTGACCAAACAGGATTTTTAGAGCTTGGTTCTCCATACTCCCACACAGGCATTCCTTCACTGCTCCCAGGATAGTGGGACTGCTCCCCTGGGTGTGGAATCAGCACCACCAGCACCATGTGTCTCCTCCTGCTCAGCAGTGACTCTCCAGTGCTGCTTCCACAGGGGACAAAACTCTCCTTTCCCTGTTCTGGCAGAACACATCTCCCCCAAACAAAAGTCCTTGCACCGTCACAGGCAATGCTGAGATTAATTCAGTATCTCCTTCCCTGCCATCCCTTTCAAAGGCTTTCCTGGCTGTTTAGCACAGTAACTTTTAGCAGATTGACACCCCCCATGTTTAATCTCTGTGCTGCTCTTCATTCAATGGACTGGTGTAATTTCTTCCCAATTCTAAAGGGCAGCACAAAGAAAAGTAATTTTCCCTGGTAATAAGATATACACACACAGAAGCCAAGAAGGGAAGGCACAAATAAAGCCAGATTATCTTGCAAAGTCTGTGGCTGCTCCTTAATGCTAATTTAAGTTGCCATCAATAGGCAGCTCCTACAACATGACACTTCAATACCGATTCACAGCAAATGTAGAAGTGGTAAGCTGAATCATCCAAATGAAACCCTCACTATCAGGCAGAGCAAATGCAGGAACTCAAGCTCTTTCTCTTTACCACAGGCTTTGCTTTTTATCTGACACATCCAGTGCAGTTCTGACAAGGACACACAATGCACAGGGCCCACCTGCCCACACTGGCTGCTCCTCTGGCCTGCAGCTGTAAAAGCAGCCAAGGATTAGGGTTTGGTTCTGCAGACAACAGTCAGGCATTTCACTTTTTGGTGGGATTTCTGCATTTTTGGTGTGCTTTCAGAAGTTTCCATCCTGTTTTCTCACTTATCTGACTGGCCCAAAAGGTCTGAGCCTTCTTGGCTGGGTAAGGCCACACAAGGAGCTGATGGAGACTGGTGACAGAGAATCATGGAATGAGTAAGGTTGGAAAAGACCCCCAAGGTCATTGAGTCCAACCTTCAAACAGGTGCCCACTAAACCCCACCACTCAGTGCCATTTCCACTTGTTTTTGAACATTTCAAGGGATGGTGACTCCACCACCCCCCTGGTCAGCCCTTTCCAGTGCTCAGCCACTCTTTCAGTGAAGAAATTTTTCCTTATATCCAGGGTGAACCTCTCCTGGCATAGCTTGGGGCTGTTCCCTCCTGTCCTGTCCCTTGTTCCCTGGGAGCAGAGCCCCATCCCCGCCTGACCACCACCACTCCTGTGGGAATGACACCTTAGGGATAGAAACTCCTCTCACCTTATTACCAAGCCACTGCACACTCTTCTTTTTACCTTCAGCTGCACTGGCTGCTCCAGAAGCTTCCAGAAGGAAGGCAGGAGTTACCAACTTTTGCTTTGCCCAAACAGAATTCTCAGCTGTGTTTATACAACAAAATGAGCAACCTTTTTTCTGGATGTTTGAGACAAATGAGCATAACAGCAGTCAGAAGAAAGCTACCCAATTCTCCTAAGTCTACAAATATCTTACACCATGGCAGGTACTTCTATTTATTTATTTATTTAATTAGAGGATGGAATAATGATATCCTTAGATAAAAGGAACTAATCCCACATAAAGCACAGATCTTTGTTTAGGTCCAGGCATTTGAAAGTGCTCGAGACCCAGAGAAATCAAAGGCAGACTTAGCAGATTCTGAGGAGTGTAAAGTCCCCAGCAGTGCTTGTTGTGACATGGCCAGTGTTTGAAAAGCTCACAGCACACAAGGTTCTTGTGAACTCTTTTGAGAGCCCAGATCTAAGTATCACATTAGGAGCTGTTGTGTGCTTAGCATACTTAAATATCAGCCCTCTATTGTGGGCTCTTCGGAGCCCTTTTCAAAACCTGGCCTGCACTTTAAACATCCAGCTTCACGCATTGTTTCAGTCCTTGGAGGATTCAAGAGGTTTATAATGAATTTTTAAAATTGTGAAACTTCAATGAAAAGTGCCTTTTAACAGCTATATAAAGTAGGTTATCTCAGGCAACACATTTGTTATTGTTGCTACAGGAGGTATATGCCAACTATAAATACCATTTATTAGCAGTGAATGATAAAGTCTCAGTGTAACTGAAGGCTTAATAGCAGAATGAATTAACTCCTGCTCAGACTGCTCCAACTTTAATTCTAACTTGAGGCGTTGTGGGGAAAAAAACTCCAGCTCCTCAAGCATTCCACCAGTAAAGAGCGAAATGTAAACAACCAGCGAAAATAAAAACAGCCACTGGCTACTGGTCATTGGTGTTGAGCAGTGAGGAGCTGCTCTAGCACTTCATAGAGATGTGACTGCTTCTGAAAATGTAATGTTGATGGCAGTATTTCACTTTTATTCACTGCCTTACCTCCACATTTGGATTAGCTCAGGCAACAAACACCACGTCCCTCTTTCCGAAAATTCACCAGCAGAAGGAAGTGATGCAGTTTAAATGTCTTTCTATATCACGAGAGAATAAAAAGCTTTTTGTAAGAATAGGAACATTAGGGAGGGAAAGGGGTAGGGGCAGAGCTGACAGTGGCAAGGAAAAGTTTAAAAAAAAAAAAATTGTCCTTCCTATTTAATCCCAATTGCTGAAAGCCATCACACCTCCTTCTCCTGGAAGCCTAGAGGATACACAGACAGGCAATGAAGGGACAGATAAGGCAGAATAAGCCTTTAGAAACCCAAATCTAAACATCATAATTCCAGCCAGTTTCTGGGGTGTACCAGGGAGTGACATGGACTACCTTTGTTTTATGGACCAGGACATGCCTAAGGATGAGATGCTCAACTGAAAGCCACAAGAGATGTGGAGCCACTGTCAAGGTGGAGATGTCATTACCTAAATTATATGACAAAATTAAACACTCTTTTGCATGTCACTGTAACATGAATTAGTTGTTTTATGACTAAATTTGGATCTTCCAAACAAATTCTGGGGTTACCAAGGACCCCAACTTTTGTTACATATTAACTTGGCAAAAAAATCTAAATATTGCCCATTTTTCTAACAGTTACCTGCAAACCCCTAAAACCCAGTTCTTATCCATTTGCACCAGTGAACTCACTCCCCTTCACAATGGATGTGTGTCCCTTAAAAGTGTGAATGCAACAAAGACTCAACAATTTGAAAGAACTTTGGCTGAAGTTACAGGAATGAAACAACGGAAGATATTTTGATATTCAAGCTTCAACATTTTGCAGGGTTCTATATAAAATTACTCTGTTCACACTGTGCTGGGGACACATTAAGAATTGTGAGAAATAGAGATGGAGACCAGCAGGATAACAACAAACTTTGTACAAGGGCAGGACCAGGGGGAATGGCTTCAAACTGCCAGAGGTCAGGGCTGGGTGGGATCTTGGGCAGGAATTGTTCCCTGGCAGGGTGGGCAGGCCCTGGCACAGGGTGCCCAGAGCAGCTGTGGCTGCCCCTGGATCCCTGGCAGTGCCCAAGGCCAGGTTGGACACTGGGGCTTGGACTGGTCCATAGGACTGACACCTCTCCCATTGGCCAAGGAACAGAAATAGCAAACAACACCTGTTGTTATGGGAAAGGAATACTGTTTACACAAGGTTGTTTTGGGAAAAGGAAAACTGTTGAAAAGTTTCTCTTGGGAAGAGCTCAGCAATTCTCAGGCTCAGAAAATATCAAACCCTTCTGGGATTCCCTGGAAACCCACACCCCTCCCATCACCTGCATGTCTCTCTCCTAAGCAACTTCAGAGTTCAGCAGTGGCTCTTTGACTGTGTCCTCATCCAATCACTAAAACATTTGGGAACACTGGCTGCAGTAGTTCCCATTTCCCCCCACAGAAGGCCCTGCTGCAGCAGAAATTCCACCTTCCCATGGGGAGGGTGCCCCAGCCCCCCCCCTGCACTACTCAAAGCATCCTCAGAGGCAAAGATTAACCACGTTTGTAAATCAGACCCCTTGCCTTCACCATGGTTCTGATTTATGGCTTTGTAATCTTCACAGCCCAAATTGCAGGGAAGGAAAAATGGGTATTGGAGGAAGTTACAGCAGATGTGTTCACTTCTAAAAAAGAATGCACAACATGTGCTGCAAAATAAAAGCACCATTTGGCAACATAAAATATCTTGGCATCTGTGTGAATTTGTAACTGCAGTAAAATATTGATATGGCTGATAAAGCTGAAGTTCCAGTTCCTTCTGCCTTTGCATGTCCATGCCTTTAAAGGAAGTTTCCTTTTCACACTGTGGGATTGTCTTTGTATATTCTAGGGTTTTTTTAATAGCCTGATATATTTTGTCTGGTGGGATGGTGGAAAAAAAAAAAGTTCTGGTAACTGATCCTGACTCTTTTGTGGCTTCATTCCACTGAAAAAACATTTGTTTCTTTCTATTTTTCCTAAACCTAGTAATAACAATGTTTAATCTTAAAAATAGCATTAAATTAGTGGATTATTTGGTCTTCATGAAGAATCTAGATATCTCTTTTTAATTACACTGAGAATTATCACTCAGATTGTAGATGTCACTCAGAGTGTAGATGGTCAGATGTCAGAATGGTCAGATGGTCAGAAATCTCCTTTGCACAGAGAAGTTTCCTTTGGGAGTGAGATAAAAGCACACGAGAAAGGGATGAAATATTTACGTGCACAGGTCTGGTTCTGTGGTTTAGGCCATTATTTACAGGATCCATTTGTGAAGCTCACATCTGTTCCTGTCCCCTCCCAGGTTTGGGGCTCATCACTCACACTTTGCCAGCAGTCCAAGTTAACAGGCTGTTCCAACAGCTGGCTGCAAACAATCCATGAATCCCAGAATTTTGTCCATTCTTAGAGAGGAACTTTCTGTTCTGAGACAACTTAAGCATGAAAACAAACTCCTTCAGAGAATATGAATCAGAGTGTTTGACCTCTGGTGTACCCGGCTGGAACAGAGCAAGCACATCAAAATGATGATGAATGAGCATTAATGTGTTAATATTTCTTCTGTTAAAGAAAACTGTCATTTCCCCCTTCACAAGGCCCTAATCTCCATTTCAAAATCAGCTTTATCACTTCTGGATCTGTGACAAACCAATTTTGCCTCCTCCACACAGCCAATCCCCATGCACCATTAAAATAACACCACACCCAGGGTTTGAGGGAGCCCAAGATATTATGAATATTGAGAGTACTTCAAATGCAATTTCCTCCTCATAAAAAACGTCACTGTCTGTTCTGAGTGCTGATATAATATGTGGAGGCTGCAGGCTTGTTCCTTTAATCCAGAGCAATTAGTTTCTATCAAGTTACACTCCCACTCTGCAGAACTTTTATAAATGGGGTGGTGGTGTGTGTTTGAAGAAATTTTAGCTCCTTTAATCGGAATGAAAACAGCCATGAGACTCTCATGGGTCTGTATCAGGCTGTAAAATAGTCTACTGCAATCATATTTGATGTTTCTGAAATATCTACTCTGTGCAAAAAGATTTTTCTTTTTCCTATTCAAGGCATGTGCTTACATTCCTCTTATGTCTGTGAAATTCCTAGTCATCACTCTTCCCATCACTGAAACTAGAAAATTTTGGAAGTATGGAAGTTTGAGGAAGACTGGCACTAAATAAATAAATATCATACAAGTTTACAGGCAGTACTGGAAATGAATCAGCCAGTGTGGAGTAAAAGAATTTCCCTTGTAACAGCAACCTAATTCCTGCAATTTCATTGCTTTATTCACCATTTCCTGCCTAACTTTAAGAGGATTAGGGTGAGATTGCTTGTTGCTTTTTCCAAATGTCAGTTCTATGATTCTGAACTAGCACATGGGTGTTAATTAACCCAGGCCTGGAGATGCCCAGCAGCTGCCCAGGTGGTTATTCTGGGACACCAGAAACACCTCCAGGTATGAACAACACTTCTCTAAGTGCAGCACCACCTGCTGCTAGTGTGATGTTGGCTGCAGAGAGGAGAAATGCTGCTATAGATCAGAGCCAGGGTAGAAAAACCCTAAATTCAAAAAAGAAAACAAATTTTAGTAGACAAGCTTGCTTTCTGCCCAGGAGACATTTATCGTGGTAGGCACTACTTGGCCACAGAAAAATCCTTCCCATGAAATATTAAAAGTATTTCATTTAAGAATCAATCAATCTTCATGTTCAGAATTCATGCCCTTTTTGATATAAGGCTTGGATGCCTTCCTCAGATAACCTGGCTAACAGCAAGTGAGCTACTGATACCTCCTCTGTTGTTTTTA
The DNA here is from genome assembly GCA_037834095.1 of Argya squamiceps. Classification (NCBI taxonomy): domain Eukaryota; kingdom Metazoa; phylum Chordata; class Aves; order Passeriformes; family Leiothrichidae; genus Argya; species Argya squamiceps. The sequence continues at coordinate 4,039,255 of JBBMKD010000025.1, forward strand.
ATAAAAACAAAGTCAATAATAAATCCACCTGGCCATAAGCATTACATTACAAACATGAGCCCTACAGCAAATTATTGAATTTGTTCTGTGAAAGGAGTTTCCCAGCTAAAACATTTTTGGGATCCATTAATATGACTGAGAATTCTTTTAGATAACATCAGTTGTAGAAAACAAAATCAGTTGTCTGTACCTGAATGTACAGATGTCTACAAAAAAATTAAGTCCAGACAGAATATATTTTTTATTCACAAAGAAAAGGAACAGTTATATTATGGCTATGATTTAAAATACACAGTCTCCTTCCCGTCCTTTTTTCTTTTTTTGGAAGAGACCTTTCTTCATTAACTAGTGGGTTAATGGGATCTTTTACTCCATAGAAAGCTTAAAATGCTGGTTTTTCATCTTCCTAGAGGACAAGTAACTGCCAGCTATCACAGAGCAGGAATAATACAGACAGTCAGCATTTCTGTAAAACAAAAGCTAAAAAAAAGAGGGAAACAGGCACATAAATGTGCCAAAAGCAGTAAAAGTGTATCTGCTCCTGTGCAAGGCAGTGCAGGCCCATGAGAGGGGTTTGATCCTTCCTCCCCTCACAGTCTGTGTATCTGATGATCAGAAACAGCACAAGCTTCTCAAAATGTTCACTGAGCATCCTCTCCTGCCCTGGTTAAAGAGTGGGCTCACACTGACCTCCCACCCAAATGTGGCTCCTGCCTTGATGGCAGGGCAGCACCAAAGCCTTGACAGGTGGGTTCTGTGTTCAGAGGCAAAACAAAGCTCTCATCAAGCTTTCCAAGCCTTTATTGAGGGGTGTGGAGCTGTTTTTGTTTCCCTCCTGTATTTCAGCCTGTGGCTGAACAAAAGAGCAGCTGCTGGATCTGATAATATTGTTCAGCCTGGACACTGCTGAGCAAATAAAGAGGTGTGTGGGGTGGCCTGACTTCATCAGGTGCAGGTTTGCATTGCTGGGGCTGCCTTTCACCCATGGATCTGTAGATCCTGGAGGTTTCTGCTGTGAGATACATGCATTTGTTGAAATACCACAGACTTTATAGCAAAGAGTGAGTGACTAAAGTGACTAAACCCAGCAGTGGAATCTACTGGCCAGAGCAGGGTTTATGAAATCAGGATGTGTAGGTTTGTATTCCAGCCCTGAGGATAACAGCTTTGTTACTTCACATTTGACAGTACTAAGTAAATGAGAATTTACTATCAAACTGCAGTGTAAAGGTTCTCCTGTTCCACCTGTCTCAGGTCTTCCTCCTGACCAGGTTGTACCAGGAACAGCACCACCCCAAGGTGCCAGTTCCATGTTAATTATATTTAAATGCGTTACATGTCACTTTGATTGGACACAAGGGGCTGTGTACTATATAGGGTATTAAATTTGCTGACTTCATCTTCTAGATATCCTGAACCCTGGTTAATTGTTTTTAATTTTTATGAGTCTCTATTTATAAAGTCAAGAAGCTGCTTAAAATGTCCCCAGATTAGTCTATCCCAGCCACATCACTGAGCCCCTAGAGAATCTATCAGGAGAAAATCCTGACCATTCATCTTTTGAAAGAGCAGCTTGAAAAAGAGAAAGCAACATCCAGGAAAAAAAAAAAAAAGTCTGAAAATTGATTGGTACATCACGGACAAAATAATAGGAGAAACAACCAGCATGTATTAAAAGCCCACATATATGTCTTAAGTGAACAAACCTATTAACTCAGCTTCTTAGTCAATTGAAGAAAAGACAGGTTGAAGGAAAACATTTTCAAGTGTATTATTAGTAATGCTAGCAGAACTTTATCTTCATTTTGTTGTTTTCCCTGAGTTCCTGTAGAAAGCAGAGTAATCATTAGTTTCTTTTGTCTCCTGTTACCTCAACAGTGCATTAGTGATCCTAAATAAGTGACTTCTCCAAAACTCAAAAAGCAACAAGAGACCTTTAGCAAATGAATATGTTCTGTGCTTTCAAGTGGAGATTTCCTAGCTGGTTTTGAAGGTTGGGAGGCCAACAGGCGAGGTGATGGGCTGTTCTCTGCTGTGCCCACATTTCACAGCCCATAGGGCTGAGGGAGGAATGAGCAGGCACCAGGACACCCCGTGTCTCTTCACCTTGCCCAGCCCCAGTCATCTGGAGCCTAACCAGGATATCACCTGCCCAGAGGAACCTGACTGTTAAACAATGTGTCCTGCAGCCAAAAATAAGGTACTTAAACAGAAATGCAGTTCCAGCAGCTGAAAACTCCTGCACAAACTCGGGGCTACAGCACAGCCTGGGGAGTGCAGTGTGTGTGTGTTCAAAGAGCTGCTGCTGCTGGGGAGCTCCTCACAGGTCAGAGGGGCAAAGCAGGGGAAATAACAGAGAACACCGAGAGCAAATCACCTCCTGTCTTAGTTTGGAAAGACAGGTGTCTGCCAGGGAAAAGCCAGAGCCTCCCTTGGAATGGAGAATGGAAACCCCCTCCCTCTGAATTATTATAATTTTGAAATTAAGGGGCTTTCAGGCAAAGATATGGGAACAGAAATAACAGTTCTTTACTAGGAATATTAGAAATGTAGTAGTACAAAAAAGCAAACAAACAATAAAGCAAACACTGACAGAGTCAGAACATGACCTGACACCCTGTTGATCAGGGTGTTGGTGTCAGTCCAGTTAAGTCCTCCTGCAGTGACAGATGTGGTTCTGTTGGAGCAGAGATGATCCTGTAGAAGGGTCCAGTGGTGCTGAGAT
>JBBMKD010000025.1:4048469-4069421 GCA_037834095.1 Argya squamiceps
TAATAATAATAATAATAATAAAGACATAAGTAGAGCTTCAGGCTTCACAGAGTGAGACTGCCAGAATGTGTCTGTTGAGATCTTTTGGACTCCTTTGGTGCACCTCAGTGAGTCCAGAGCCCCAGCCTGGCACACAGCTTGTTGCCCTGAGCCCCCAGCTCAGCTGAGAAGACCAAAGGGCCCTCCCACAGCAGTGATGGTGTAATGGTCCCCTCAAACACACTTCTGCTGTGCAAATGGCACATGGAAATAGAAATTCTGTATAGAACCTAAATGTACATGCCAACTCTCACAGGTCACAGGTAGCCAAGAGCACCAGGAAATCACTGCAGACAGAGCTGACCCAGCACAGGCCACGGTGGGACAGCCTGGAGGACAATCCCAGAGTCCAGGGATTTCCAGCCCAGACAGGGAGGATCAGAGAACACTGTCCTGGGATCACAGCACAGGTCTGCACACTGCTGACTGTGACAGGCTGACAGGCTCAGTCCTTCCAGCTCCCAAACTCCTCTCATTAGTGCTTTGCCACCAACACCAAATGCTAGTTTCCACCACAACCTAGGATTTATTATATTTACTTAGCATTTGCTGTGGGCTATTTAATATATCATTCTATATTCATTTGTTGATACCTGTTTTCCAGTGCCCCTTTATTATTCTCCAGCAGAACAGCCTCCTGGAAACATGTAATGGCCTACTCACAGCCTTAGCCCTAATTAGGAAGCATGTTTGCATTCTGTGGAGAAGTCAGAATCACATAAAGAAGGTTGTGTCAGCTGTTGGAGGCTCGGTTTAGTTTCACTCAGAACCCTGAGTGAGGCAGCAAAGTTTAAACTATTTATGACAAGGCTTTCTGCAGTTCTCAGGCTGGCCCAAAGTTAATGTGGGAAAGAAACATCCCTGACCTGCAGCACGAGCTCCTGCACTTGGATACCCAAGGGAATGGGGAGAGTGTGCACTGGAAGAAACCAGTTAATAATCAGTATTTTTTTTATTTAGAAACTGTCCCAGATCAGACTGGGATTATTGTTCCAGGTATTTCACAAACTCCTAAAGTGAATCCTGGCACAGAGATGGACAATCTCTTTTACTCATTTGTAATATCCTCCCTCAGACTTTCTTCCTAACCAACGTCAAGCCTGAAACTTGAAAGCAGGAGAGCAAACCACCTTTAGCAAAATTTTAGTGCATAGAAGGGCCTTAGAGAAAAAAATAATCTAAGCAGGCCACAGGTAAAAAGAAAAAAATATTTTCCATTTTAGTGGTTTTAAAATATCCCTATGACCTGCAGGAAACCCATCCACGTCCAAGGAAAGTCTGCAGGCATTGTAAGGGAAGGAAAACCAATTACATGTCTGTAACAGCAGTTCTGGAACTGCCACTCAGAGAGTGCAGGTGCTCAGCCACAGACTACACCGAGCAGACAGGATTTGGGCACCTAAGTTGAAAACTTCTGTTTTTATATCCCTCCATCATTTGGAGTTTCCGTTGCTAATCCTGACAGTAACAAGGCTCCCTAGAGTTCTTTGACATGGTATAATGCTCTGCTTTTAGGAGACACCTGAGCTGGGCTCCTTGCTTGCCAGGGCAAAGCACTTTAGTGCAGATAAACTGGCTCTGGTGCCTCAGCTCCTCCACGGCTCCAGGGGAATCTACATAACACTGCTCTGTGCCATAGAAATGATTTTAACTTCAGCTGCTAAAGAGTAAAATGCTTTTATTGATAGGCAAAGGCATAAAAGCCTAAATTCTGGCTTTGCACTACTGTTAGAACCTTCCAACAGTGCACATATTCAGCCTGTCATCACCTGGGTTCCAAGCACGTGCTGGGAGAATACCTAACTCCTCTCTGGAGAAGGACAATACAGCTTAATGTAAGCAGTGGGACAGACTATCTAAGTGCAGCTCCACCTTCTGAATGGAACAGGGGTTGGTTCACTACGTCCCGTGAAAATATTCCAGGTGTTAATGAAGCCTGTGGGAGTCAGGTTCTCCCCCAGTGCCAGTTTTCTCCTTTCAGTAATTCTCTACCTGAGCAGACAGTGGCTGCAGCAACAACAGTACCACAGAGCAGGGGCACACTGGCTTCCTGCTAAATGTGTGTGTGTGGCCAAAACGTGTACATATTCACCCTAGAGCCCCCTCCTCCCTGAATAATACAGCAAAAACTCTTGATTTAGGGCTGCTCATTTTGCTAGCCACCAGAATTCCTAAATTGTTAGCAATCAAAGAGCCATTTCACAATGCCTGAGCCTCAACTGTTTCTGCAACAGTTGGAAGCAATCAATAAACTAATGAATGTCAAAGTGGCTGTGAGGCAGCAAGGCTTCTGTGTACCTGGAGCTGAAGCTGTTCTTTTGGCACTCTTTGAACTAACAGGGATGGTTTTGTCTCTTTCTGCAACCCTCTGATTCGTGACATCAAAGCCCATCTCTCCGTGAGCGACTCCGTTACAGAACGCCTTTCGAGAGGGGCAGCAGCAGGAGAACACAACAACTGTGTCAGGTCACAAGTTCCAGTTGGGCTGGAGCCTCTGAAAGAGGATAAAGGGAGGGCAGGGATGCCAGCCTTTGTGCCAGCCTGCAGCCTGGGGGGCTCCTGGAGACAGATGGGGCTCCTGTGCATGGTTGATGTACAGCAAGAACTCCTGTCATCAACCCGCCCGGCTCTGCCACGCAGGGATTTCTGCAGGACACGTTTAACACTAGCTTAAGTATGCATTTGCAGCCCTTGGATTGGAACTCTCCGGGCACAGCCCATCCATTTGTTGCTGATTGCTCATTGTTTAGCACATTGATCCGTGGCTGAGGCTACCAGGCACCGCAGCAGCCTGCTGACAAATGAGCCTAACCCCGACAGGCAACGCGGGAGCGGCACAGAGGGGAAAACTCCTGCCACTTCAGTGACTGTGGAACCAACCCAGAAATGGCTCAGTGGAGTATTTCCAGTTCCCTGTCGTTTGGAGAAGTCAGGGTGGCAGCACAAGGTAACTTTTACAGCAGCAGGAACAGGGATAGAGCCAAGACGTTTTTATATACATCCCCAGCCAAACTGGAGATTGCTCATTTCCTAAAATCCCCTCCCACCTTGACAGAAATTACCGTACTTCATTTGAAAAGGAGAAGCAAGAGGAAATGAACTTTGTGTCATGATTCCATTTTTAAAGTTATTAATAGCCTGAAAATTCAATTTCAATCATTCTACAGAGTTTTTCCTTATTTAGATTTTTTTTTTTCAGCAGGTAATATGAATGCTGTATAATGCTAAATCTTTTGATCACTGCAGAGATAGACTGAGTCTCATTTTGTTTCTCTTGAACTACTTTTCAGTTATATGAAGTCTATTCTGTAACTGTAAAAAAAAAAAAAAAAAATAGAACCCACAACCCACTGTTTCTGAAAGATCTGCTTAAGAGGAGATAGCTCTGTTAACACCCACAACATCACAAGTCATTACTGTGACTGTTTTGATGCTCTGCTGCATCATTTCAAAGTCCATAGCCTTTCCTCAAAGTAATACTCACTTCTGAGTTAATTTTGAACTAATAATACAAGTATTTCTTTGAACAAAAAGTTTTTTTGGAGTGACATGTTGCAGTCTCCAATTGCTTTCATCTCCCCCTTGAGATAATACGATTTACATAATATTTTATCTAGTTTTTACTAAATGTGTGTATACTTACATACATAAAATTCCTTTCAAAAGACAACCTCAAATCTTAAGAGCTCTGAATATGCAGCAATGTAGGAGTTTGGATGAAAAAAAAAGGCCACTGACTGTGAAGATTTAAGGAAGAGAGTGACATCTGCCACCTCCATATTTCCCCTAGAAATGGAGTAGGACATTGGACACTTGGGAATTCATTCCTCTTGGTGAATTTCAGAACTTATCAGGACTCTGAAACCAAAAAATAACTCAGCGTTTACATTTTTATGCATACACATACATCCTGCAAGACAAATCATGTAACTTAAAGGGTTTTTTTACAGCTTCTGTTTGATTCCACTGAGGTGATATGCACTATTTTAATTCTCAGGTTTTACACTTCCACAGCAGTTATTCTACGGCACAATTAATTTCAAGATATTTCCCTTAAGCATTCCAACCTGCCATCTAAAGTCTCAAATTCTAAGCACAAAGGGAAGGCTGAGGTGACAGACAATACAACAGACTGAAAACTCTCTGTTGCTGCTAATTCATTATTTTTTAAGAAATTCTACCTTCAGTTAAGTTGTTGATTTCTCAGTTTTCTGCTGTGCCCAAATGACAGGTTATAAAGCAGCTGGTTACTGCTGCTATTTATTTCTTTTGTTTAAGCAGAAATTAACTGATATTAGGCTCTCTGTGTTAGGTGTTATGCATATTTGTGCCTGATTTAAAACTTTTAAGAACTTACTGGGAGAGAATGCACAGATACAGAATATAATGATTGCTCTTAATTTGTGTCCCAGGAGCACTTAGAAGTTCCAAACAAAATCAATGACTCAGGCAGATAGCAACAGCATGACCCCATTACAGGGCCATCCCTGCCATAAAAAATATTTATTTTACATGTTTTTACATGGTATACAAAAAATGCAAAATCAGGAAAGGAAGAGGGAAAAAAAAACCCCTAAACACTATCTATTCAAAGTAGAAAAGATCAGGTTTTAAGCTAAAAAAGGACTTTGGTCTTGTAGAAGTGAATTAATTTCATACTGATTTTTTATATTTCCTTTAAAGGAAGCAATATTTTGCATGGTCCAACTCCCTGACATGAGGGGACAGCTGAGGGGGTCGGGCTCTGCTCCCAGGGAACAGGGACAGGAATTCCTTATTTTTGATACCATTACTTTGGGTCAGAAGTACTTTGGGATGTCAACTGAAAAGATGAAAATCAACTTTTTCAAAAGCCGTGGGAGCTTCACATTCTTAATTTTAAATGCAACTTCAGACTAAATGATTAAATACCTCCATAAATCCTGTGCAATAACAAATTATGGATTACACACAGCTATACTTACAATAGTCCTTGAAATCAAAGATCCCTTTAAAAATTTTTAACACTTTGAAAATAATCTTATTCTACAGATACAGAGTTTGCCAAACCTCATTTACTTTTAATGAGATGGCAGATATTTTACAGTGTATAACATTTTCATACATTTTTGATATAAGGGCTAATTACAGATTTGTGTTCCTTCTGTTCATCTGGGAGTGCAACACTTCCCTGTAACATCCTATTTGGAGGACTACCACTACCCAATCCCCAAGGAGGTTTGTTCCAAAATGGCAAATTATCCTTATTTAACTGTTTCAGAAAACTAAGAAAATTAGAATTCCCAGAGCAGCTAAATAAATTTTTTGCTTCAGTGTAAGGCAAATGACAGGTTGGCACAGAGCTCTGCCACTGGATACCACGACATGCAAAGGCCAGGCAGACAGTGCAGTCAGTTCTGCAATGCTGTAAAATAAAATGTCACTTATTCCTTTGTTGTCTCCTCCTCCCATGAGAAATGTTTGTGTTTCAACAGCTTTTTTTTGGGGGGGTGGGGGAGAAAATGAATAATTTGGTTTTGTCTCCCACTTCTCAGGTGGAATCTCCATCAAAGAACTGGAGGAATGCACTGTAAAAATGTCCAGGGCAAAACATTTAGGTTTACACTGAATTACTGCTCATGCTCCTGGGTAAATATCCAGGATGTGAGGAAAAGAAGATATCTCTTGCTTTTTTTTTTTTCCTTTAATATAATTTCCTTTAATATCTACCACAAATGGCTCAGACATAGCATGTTTGAAAAGACTGATTATAACAAAAACATTGTCTGGAATGTTAACATAGAATCATTGCCTCCAGACATCTTATTTAGCTTTGATTATTTTAGATCTCCAAATCCAGGGATTCCATTTGAATTCCTTGGAGAATGGGATCTACTGCTTTCATCATCAGTATCAAAGACTCACTTCCAGAATCTGGCAGTGCTGATTTGCTGCTGGACTTCTTGAAATGTTTATTTTTCCATAAGCTTCCATTCCCCACTCACAAAAAAAATTGTGATTTTAGGCCCAGATAAGGATTTCCCCTATAATCGTTAATACATCTTTAGAATCACCCAAAATTATCACAAAATCAATGAGTTAAGTGTTATTTACTAAGTCAGTATTTCCTTTTCACCAAGTCCAAGGGAATTATACCGCAATAGAGCATTTGCCACAGTAACATTTTCATCATAACTAACACAGGCTAATATTCTGTGTAAAATTACTACCATGAATTAACTTTATGTCTGTAGAAAATGAGATTGTATGTAATTACTGATTTCCATTCACAATAAACTAAGCAAATTATCTTCACAAACATAAATGCACCATAAATTTGTTTTGAGGCATAATGAAGAAATAAATTTGTGAAAGAAATATGGACTGAATCTGCCAAATTATTGTAAATGATAGCTTCTTTAAAATTAAGGCATGTAATTGCAATTGGAAAATGTTATCCTCTTAATGGTTGTATTATTATTTAGGTAGACCAATAATCCTCTTTGCTGATGCCTCATTTCTAAACTATTGGCAGATTTTATGCATTTTAATATCAAAATGCCATGCAATCTATAAATAGAATGATTTACCATTTGCAGGATTAGATCTGCCCTAATGAATTCTAGAGGATTTTAAAAATGGGGATAAAAGTGCTTAGTAGAAAGTCTCACATTTTTTCTGCTCATATTATTTAACTGAGTGTGCTCATTCAATAGACAAGATTGTTTTAACATATGGTTCCCCAAGTTTAATGTTAATGAGTGAAAATCACCGTACTGAATATGACATTTTAAATCAAATAAAGCAATCATTTTGATGATGTTTTAACAATTGCACATTACATCCTGCAATAAAATTGCAAAGTTAACTCCTTTAAAATGCCACAGAAATTAAAACACTCGTATTGTTTTAAGGCATCAGTGTTATTTGACATTTCAAAAGCATTAAATCCTGTTTGATATGCCCTTTATCTTGCTGATGACCAGGCATTTTCAGATATTGTTAAAAATTTCAGCCACTTTTAGGTGGCCAAGCCTGTAAAAATCTTAAAATTCTGAGGCTATCTATCAATGTCTGCAACACTAAAATATTCACCAGTACAATATTACTAAAAATGCGGATTACTTCTCTCTCCAAAAATATCTTTTTGCTCATAGCTATGATGTTTTGGGGTGGTTTTTTTTTTGTCTTTGACTCGATAAATCACAACAAACCCCCTCCAAATTGCCATTTGGGGTGAGGGGTGATCAGCTCAGGAGGGTTTGGTTCAGAGGCTGCTGGCAGTGGCAACGTAACTTTGTGTAGAAAACTTGTAGGAATGTTTTATTAGATGAGAAAAGATGCACTATGGCAGAACTATGCAACACAGTGTAGTAAATAATTGACAGAGATACCAAAAGACGGGGTTTTTTTTCAGTTGTATCAAGAGGGAAATTGTGGGAACTGAAAAAGCAGAGAATTTTCACAGCCTTGCAATAAGTTTACATAGATAGAGATTTGAGACAGAGTTGAATTTTAGGCCTTGAAATATTTGGAGCATAGAAAGTTTCTGAGCTGCAAAAAATATAAAATAAGCAACTACTGTATGCTGTAAGGAGTATGTGCAGTGTTTAGTGATTGGCTTAAGTAGAGGCTTGTAAGCTTTTAGCATTGGCCTATTGGCTAAAAAACTTTTAAAAGGCCTTGGAACAAAGAGAACTTTGGCTTCTGTTGTTGTGGTGTGAGTTTTGCCATCTTTAATGTCTCTGCCTTCACTGAGACTGAGAGTGAAATAAACTCGTGGAATGCCTCTAGTTATTGGTGATCAGATCCAACACCAGCACACCTTGGAGCTCTTCAGGGCAGCCAGACAAGCCCTCCACACAGCGAGACTCCAAAAGGTGTCTGAAAACCCTCTGTCACGCTGCTGCACCTTGGACAAAAGGGAGTCACCCTCCAAATTGTCTGCTTTTTACAAGCAAACAAATTTTATATATATGTATATTTATAATAAACAATAATTGTTTATTCCAGGTCCCCAGCTGCTCTCCCTCCCATGCTCCAGCCCCTGGCCCAGCCCTGCAGGATCTTTCTCCCTCCCCTCTCCTTCTTTGCACCCACCCCATCTTCACCTTAGGGAGAGGGAACCTTGCAGAGATAAACTGCAAAAGAGACACAGGCAATTCTTCCATGGCTTTGCTTCTTCCTTGGACAAGTTCAGGTTGGAATTATCTTAAAACAAAATAGAGCTTATTACCAAAATTCTATACTTTAGCCAAAGAAATGAGAGAAGAAAATTATAACCTTTGCAGTCCCCAAACACCTAAACCACCTTAGAGCAAAGCAAGAACTTTATTACTGAACTGTGGGGATTTCATTTTTTACTGGGGTCCTCAGCAGCACAGCAGGGAATGGGGAATCTCTGCCCCTTCCTCACCACCCACTCTGCAGAAACAAAGCTGCAGCCAGGCAGGTGCCTGGGTGTGGTTTGCATTTTCTCCCTTCCATGGGTGTGAGAATTCTGGCCTTTTTTCCTGCCAAGGTCGGGTTTAATAGCACGAGAGACACAATTCACATTGGGAATCCGTGTTTATTAATTCTTGTCTAATTTTACAGTCTCACAAGCCCTGAGTTCTGCTTTACTCTGACTAACAAGAGTGATGCTGTTTTACACCACAACAACACAAGACCGACTTCAGAAGGCTGAACATGACTCCTCTATTTTTGGGATGTGTCTCTTTTTTTATGCTATTCTACACAGACCAATTCAATTGGTGAAACAAAGGCAAACCTCTTCAATCACATTGGTCAGACCAGAGGGACATCAAGAAGAAGCCCCTCCTAGGGAAAGGATGTAAACATAGGTACAGTTACAAAAACATGTCTCTTGTTTACAGAAAACTCCCTGGGAAAAGAATTTCAGAAAACCAAAACACCTCAGGCACAAACCAGGGCTACACAAGGGTGCAAAATGGAGCACCTCTCTGTCTCTACAAGATCTTTTCAAGGACAATCCATCCAACTGTGAAATGCCACATAAAGTATTTTTACTTTAAAACCAATAACTAACTACTTGAAGCCTGCAATGCAGACTTTATTAACCAATTACAGAAAACCACCCAAACCCATGAAGAAGAAGGAAGAAGAAGACGAAAAAAATAACAACTAACCTCCACCCTAAAGTCTCCATCTTGCCCCATATACATCACTATATACTAAAATCCCAAACTCCAAATCTTCACCCTGTGACATCACACAATTCCACTCAAACTACACACCCACAACCCCAGTGCCACCACTCGGCTTTGGAAGCCTGTTCCATAACCTCAAGTCAAATGTAGTGCTTGCTTGAGAGTCAGTGTCTTTTAGCACAGAAAGCCTCAAATCCTCAGTTTCCAGAATTCCAGCACATGGGGGCTAAGGCAGCCTCACCACATTTTTCATGCAAAATCAAATGGAGCTGAGTTGTGGCTGGAAAGCTTTGCTTTACACTAGATTTTATTTTCTTTTTTTTTCAAACAAGCAGAGTTGTAGTGACCTAAAAGTCACTACAGCTCTGTCAGCAACAGCTTCCAAACTGAGAAAAAAGCCATTTCCTAGGCCAACCACAAACCCTTGCCTGATGTTTCAATAATGATGCAAAACATTTCAAAAAGCAATTTTATTTATTTATGCAGCAGCCTCTGAAGTTAAAAAAAGAAAAAAAGGCTATCCTGAAACTTAATGCTAAATGTTGAGAATTTTAAAATAAGGTTGTTTCAGGGGTGCTCCATGAGTGCCACAAAAACCATCAGGTTCTGCACCCAGCTGTTTGTGCTACCTCTCTCCCCTGCAGGACCTTCAGCAGAACATTTCTGCAGACAGTACAAACACAGAGGGATCCTGAGAGCCCAGCCCTTGTGCTGCAGCAGTATCCCAGAGCTGGGCCCTGCTCCCAGCTCTGAATTCCTGCCTTTATCAATGAGAAAAGCACTCCAAGTGGCAACAGCTGAGTTAATGTTCCTGCCAACTGCTCCAGAAAGCAGTGGTAGTAAAACAGAGTGTGCTGAGATCCCAGCATAGTAAATTAGTCTGTAATGAGAAAGTGATTCTCAGCCACCCAGATAATCCAGAGATCTAGTCCTTTGCTGGCTGTTTTAGGCATGAAAAGAGGGTTTGAGTCCTAAATGAAATCATTAAGCCAGTGTGGGTTTGAATTTTGTTGGGTGGTGCTGGAGGAGAACAACAGGTCACTGGAGATGATCAGTAACTAGCATGAGTAATAACAAATAGTAACTGCAAACAACCTGAACAGGACAAGCGTGGCCACTTGAGCAGAACCCACGTATTTCATTATTTTATTCATAATTTCATTGTCCAGTGAGAGCAGGCAGAAAGCTCACTAGACTTGGGAAAAAAAGCAGTTTAACCTGTAAGTCCTCTTCATCCCACATTAGCAATGTGGTTTGACATTATGTACAAACCACTAAGTGCTCACTGACATTCCCAGTTTGGCCTTTCCCATCGTGTCCACTCAAATCAGGCTCTGCAGAGCTGCAGACCTGACAGGGATCTGTGACATGGGGAATGTTCCTCTCCTGCCAAGGGAATGAGGTGGAAAACCTCTCCATCAGCACCGTGTTTTGGGGCTTTGTGAACAAACTACTTCAATGACAATTCCTAACTCCTTTATACAAACTAAATCCAGGTGGTTTAAACACTGAAATCAAACTGTTTTTCAGTCTCAACCTTTATGAGCAGAGCGAGCTGAAGATCCAAAAGCTGAAGACAGAGTAATGCCTGAACTGCTGTGGGGGAGAAAATGGTAGTTACCATTGATTTCTCACTGCCCACCTCTAAAAGGGCAGCTAAGGGCTGATTCTGTACTGAAAACTTTGCCTTACCAAATATTCTAGAAAGCTGTACAGTGTAATTGATAAATTAATATTGTCATGGCCTTTGAGTTCTGGAATGAAGCTAAGTACTTTAAAATCTAGCTGCTGCTCATAATATGGATATCTCCCCAAGTAATTCAGTCCCAATCCAGGTATTTTCTATTCCACATGTAGGACACACAACAGGTGCCTTGGAGACCTCACAGATAATCTCAGTCCTGGAGAGCTTCACTGCAGACCACCATGAATTTCCACAGTCCTGAAGTTATATTTTAAGCCAGCACAGAACTTTAAAGATTCTCATGATGTAGAAGAGAAGTGGAGACAAATATTTTCTTTCAGTGAGGTGTCTGTGAGGATGGCTTAGCTGGATTGATTTATGAGGCCATACTTCCTCTATATCCTTTTTTCTCCATGTCCTAAGTGTAGAAAATGTATTTTGTTCAATATGCAAGGCAGCTGCAGGGCTGATCAATTGATTAGAGGTGCCAAGGAAGTGCATTTTCAGGATCAGCAACATCCCAAGGACCAAAGCACTGCTCTTGTTCCTTATGACTCCAGGGGAGGGATGAAGGGAATGCACTCCTGTGTGAAACAGAGCCCTCCACCCAGGTAATTCACATCCTGTTGCTCTTAATTCAGGCTGCTACAAAACAGGACAGCGAGGGAGACAAAGTGGGAAATTGCATTACTCAAATTTAAATGCTTTCTTAGAAGCTTAAGAGCTGCAGTTGTGAATGAAGCAGTTCTGGGAAAAAGGCTGGAGGGGAGACAAAAAAAAATTAAATTACAAGCAACAGTTCTTAGACACAAAAAGTATCTCTTCCACAATGAGCAATGTGACATGAGCTGAGGAGCAGCACTATAGCAGGATATGGCTGTCACTCAGGCACAGGTCTGTTTCTAAAGAATATGTAAGAACAGCTGGGAATTTACTGAGATATTGTTAAAAAAAAACCCAACAAACACAACAAAACCCAAACAACCTCCTCCCCCAATCAAAGCTAAGCAAAAAGACAAACAAAAACTCTACAAAAAATACACAAACACATACAACCAGTCTTAGAAGTCACAAGCAATGTCAGGAAAAGCCACATTAGCAGCATCTGCCAACAATGAGTACTTATTTCTCCTTATTACACAACAATCTGGAGTTTAGAAACATCAGCCATAGATTGATAGTGAGGAACTGGGGTGGAAAAAATATGTAATACTAGGAAAAACATTCCCAGTGTAACAACATCTATAAATGTTGTTACACTGCACCACAAATGTTTAAAAAGCAGTCATTCCTAATGGCATTAACTGTTCTTATTTCCTGCAAAATCCAGTGTAAATAAGTGTGGTTGTAAATAAACAGCATCTCTCTCTGATGTTAAAGAATCTTCCCAAGAAAATTTGCCTTCTTGAATGGAAAGCTGGATTTTTACCTATAACAGTTCATAATTACAGTCCAAACTTTTATCTGCCTGGCCTTCTCCACCTGCATAAATAAAGTTCAATTTTAAAAGTGAAACAAGACCAAGAAAAGATTGGACGGAGACATCTCAGAAAGTTAATCCCAGAACATTATCTCATCTCTTGCCCATGATACAGACTCTGATTACATGATCACATATTTATGTCCTCAGCATCTGAGGCTTTCCATCCTGATCAAATAAGTTCCCAAATACCTCAAAGGCAGAGCTAAAAAACCCCTTCCAACTTCATTGAAAGAATTGAAAGGATCAAGTAAATGAGGCATTAAAATGACTCTGGCTTCTCAGATCATCACCTCTGCTTCAAATTATGGCTTGAATCTGGCAAAAAAAGCAGCAGCCAGCCACGTGCTGGCTCACCTCCACAGGCATCCTGGCTTTTACTGGAATCCTGGAAAGTTGGTGGCTTCTGATTTGCAAGCTTTGGAATGATATCTGGAAATAAAGAGCTCTAACCAAAGGGGGATTCAGGATATAAAATAGCTGAGGAATAGTCATGGAGCAAGGAATGGCTTTGAGGAATGCATCTGGCTAATCCCATGTTGCATTCTATTTAGGGAATGATTTAAGGGCCTGATAATCAGCTGGAGGATAAAAATAATGTAAAAAAGTAATGAGTGAAGTTGTCAGGTTGCAAAACTTCATTGACTCTCACCCAGGCAAACATCTGCACCCAAGGCATGCATATACTCCAATGACTTAAATTTCTCCTCCCCATGCAGGAGATCCTCATGGAAATTATAAAATTCCCAATTTAACAGGGATACTAAGGGGCAAATAGCTCATTTTAATGCAGAAGATACATTAGGGAGAATTGCCTGCAATAACAGGGAGTATTTCAAAAATAAAAATTATGTTCAGTAATTAGAATATTGAATGAAAGCTGAGAGAAGGAGAACAACTCCTCCACTTAATGCCTACATGGAATTACTATTTCCCTCCAGCTCCATATAGGCAGTAGAGTCACAAAACAAAATAAGTTTTAAGAATGAGACAGTTTATACACACAAAAAATGTCTTTGTGGTAAGTGCCAACAAAGAACACATTGTACATTAATTGCTGGTCTCTCAGTCCAGACCATCTGTCTGTGGATGTAATGAAGGCTGGCAGCCCTGCTGCTATTTGCTCAAGAACTAAAATTGGGTCTGAGCTAAACCCTCCTCACTGCATTGTTACAGCTCAGCTCAGCAAGCCCAGCTCAGAAGGCTGAGCTCAGGCAGCCCTCAGAGCTGGGCCTGGCTCTGCTGGGCCTGCCTGGAGGGAGCACAGAGGCTGGGAGATGGGGGAAGGGGAGCAGAGCACCCCCAAAAACCTCTGAGAGCCCTGTCCCTGCTGTGCCTTCCCAGGGACAGCACGGCCAGGCTGCCTGCAGCACTGCAGGGACACTGCCAGGGACACCAGCACTCCAGGGACACTGCCAGGGACACTGCCAGGGACAGCAACACTGCAGGGACAGTGCCAGGGACAGTGCCAGGGACACTGCCAGGGACACTGCCAGGGACACTGCCAGGGACAGCCTCACTGCAGGGCTGCAGCTGCAAATCCAGCTGGGCTTGTGTCCATGGCTTCTGTAGGAGCTCTGTTTGCACTCACCTTTGTAAGCAGCAGGGAAAATTTAAGTAATCTCAGCTTAAATGCAAAGATAATGAAGTACCAGCAAGCTGGGTAGCAACATTTATATTAAAACAGCCATAAATCATTCTGGTTTGCTCTGCAGGAACAGCAATGGGAGCAAGGGAGGGATTGCATTTACCATTTAATGTCAACATGCACTGGAGGCAGCTCTGGGGCATTCCCACTGCAGCACCCATGGCAGTGACATTGCACACACACACTGACATGGCACACCCACACAGTGACATGGCACATTCCCAGAGCCCACGAGGGCATGTCCACCCATGGCAGTGACATGGTACATGCACATTGACACAGTGACATGGCACACTCACACAGCCCATGAGGGAATGCTCTTGCCTGGACATTTGAGGGGACAGCAAAACATGCAGCCCTGGGAACGTTGCAAATTCCTGCTGCCCTGTGGTGCCCTCCCAGCCCTGCAGGGTGACAGTGACCCCCTGGCTGTGCAGTGACCCCCTGGCTCACTCCCTGTGCCCCAGACACCTCTGGGCTGCTGCAGAGCTGCTGTGCTGTCCCAGAGGAAGGTGTGAGCTACCCCTGAGTGTGTGCCTGCCCTCCAGGCACTGCTGAAAAAGCAACAAGACCCAGGCAGGATCTGTGCAGCAAACTGGTGGAGCCAGACCTCACTGCAGCTCTGTGGCAGCAGCCCAGCCACTACTCCTGCTAACACTATCAGTTTCAGGATGTGGGTGGCCAAAAAAAAAAGCCATTTTCATATAGATGTAATTCACACAGCTCCCTGAAAGGATGTGGCCATGTTGCTGCAAAGCTGCTCTTTGGAAAGCTGGATTCATCAGTTCCCAGCCTGCTGGGGAAGACTGATTACTTGTCATTATTTTCTGGCTTCAAGACCAACTGGGAGAAGATAGAGGTTCTACTGCTTTCCAGATTTTTCCCCAGGAAATCTGTCCTGATCTCAGAAGATTTGGTGGTTTTTCCTGTTAGTTTTTTTTTTTTAATTGTATTGCCAGAATCTTATGAAGCACTCAGGTGTTTGGGATTCTAATCAACACACTGACATGGGGAGAAAACATTTTTCACCATTAATTAAAATCCTGCAAAGAAACTTGTGACAGATGGAAGTGATTGAACCTATTGCTATAGGGAAAGGTCAATTCCATTACAATGATTTTTTTCACTCCAAATAATTAATTATTCATTGTTGAAGATACCACTGGAGAGTCTAAAGAGGATTTTTTCCCCAAAGTCAGAACAAGTGTTTAAAGAGTTCCTATCAGATGGAAAAGGCACTCCTGTACTCAGACCAAAAACTGGAGAGAAGTTGTTCTGCTCCATCCATGTGCCTAGAAAAATGCTATTTTTTTTTCATTGGTTCAAACTGATCTGCTATAACATCCAATGCTTATTAAATTTCCAGAATTCCATTCTAACAGGGGCACAGGATTTGTAAATTTTGGATGTTTGCCGTTATATAAACTGGCTTCCATTTCACGGAATCTGAGAATACCCAGAGCTGGAAGGGACTCCCAAGGACCATCCAGTCCAGCTCCTGTCCCTGCCCAGGACACCCCAATAATCCCACCCCATGCCTGAGAGTGTTGTCCCAACACTCCTGGAGCTCTGGCAGCCTTAATTATCCACATTTTCCATGTGGATATTTAGAGTTTTTCCTGGAAACAATATGTATATGTGTACCTGAAGGGGGAAAAAAAAGTGTTCATAGCAACGTTAAAAATGAGAATTAAACACGGCAATCAGTATTTAATACTGGCTTCTGCAGTGAAGAAAGAGACAGAACTCCTGGAGAGAGACCAGGGAGAACCACTGAGGTGACAGAGAGACTGAAGCCTCTCTCATAACCAGGAAAGGCTGAGAGAGCTGGAACTGGGAGATCTCCACAATGTCCATAAAGATCTAAAGGGAGGGGGTACAGAAGATGGGCCAAGACCTTCCCAGAGGTGCTCAATCACAGGGCAAAGGGTACAGGCTGAAACACAGGGGGTTCTCCTAGAACATCAAAAACCACCATTTACTGTGAAGGTGACTGAGCACTGGTGCAGGTTGTCCAGAAAAGTTGTGGAGTCTCCATGCTTGGAGATATTCAAAAGTTATCAGACCCTGGTGTCCCTTCTTGAGCAGTGGGGTGGGACAAGAAGACCTCCAGAGGTCCCTTCTCACCTCAGCCTTGGGCTGTGGGATCCCAGGTGCTGTTGGTAAAGGGCTCTCCTCTGGGGAGAAATAGGGGGGAATGAAGACTCAGGAGAAAAGCAGTGCCCCTCTTTGGGCACCTAAATGTGCTCCCCAAGCAGACAGCTCAGACCCTGAGGGTCACACCTTGCCCTGGTGAACATCCCTCTGGAGTAAGGGGAGTCTCACCCTTTCCCCTGCAACAACACAAATGTGTCCTTGCCCCCTAAAAACAACTCATACTGATAACTCTGGTCTGAATCATCAACTCTATTCCACTGCGAAAGAAGATTTACTATTCCTCACACTTCTCTTGCCTTCTGATGTAATGGTCCAGCAAATGCCAACACCAGAGCACTCATCCTCTTTTGGCAAGAGGAACAGGAACAGTGGGTCAAGAGTTCCCAGAAAAATTGACGAAATTGTAACTCACCAATGGACAAAACAAATCTATTTTTCCAGGCTGCCTGTTCTTCCGTGGTGTGAATTGAATGAAATCCCACAATAGCCAACATTTTTAGATGTCTGCATGAGCAAAAAGATGTGGCCTCCTTTTGGTACCCTGGGACTGCAACAGCTGATAATGGAGTCAGTGGTATAATACCAACTCCAGATATATTTGAGAACTGTCTGAAACCTGATTGTGCATGACTCTCAGAGAGCATAAGCCATGAAAAGTACCTTTGATACAGCCTAAAACTCCCCAATCTTTTTCATTTTTATAGTTTCATAGTCTTGCAAGCTTGAAAATTCCTTAGAGAACGTGTGGTAAAACAAAAAACCGAATGTAAGTAACGTCTTCTTGCAATTGGTGCCAGCCCAGTGGGACTGAAAATGTGTTGTGCAAAGATACAGGGAAGCAAAGAGTACAAGAATATCCTTCTTGCAGAAAGTTAGAAGTTCAACATCTCTTCACGAGACATGAAAAAAACAGATGAAAAATATGAAGCTGTGTAATGTATCTCACTGAAATCTTCAGCCTGACCTGAGGACCAGAATCTCTTATTTGCTTTATGACTCTTTAAACCTTCCACTAACAAATCAGAAACAAACACGAAGGATGTGAATTTGCACCCAAAGCTGCTCTGAAATGTTCTGGCAGAATAAAGTGACACATGTCATTATTTCTTAATCTACAAATGTGGCCTGCAGCCAAAAGGATGGCCCTGGTTTCCAGAACTCTGGTTCACCCATCTAACTGAGATCTAGTCCTAAACCAAAAGTTCTTCCAGTTGCATGCACTTTTACCTGATTCCAAAGACTGATAATTCACCTGATTACAATGATGGAGTTCAAGGGTGAGGCTGTGTTTTATCTACAATTTAGTCTGCACAGTACAGCAGGACAGAAGGAGCTTGATCCCACCTAAAACAAGAGTCTCACAGATAGACAATTCTTTGCTGCTAAATTTCACTTGTAAAAAGAGAACACATCAAACTTTTTGGAAGTCCAAGTAGGTATTTACAGGATTTCCATTTGGAATTTTTGAGTCATCATATTGTCAATCCAGCCTGAAAGTCCAAACCAAATTCTTAGTTTATCATGATTACTAGCTAATTTATGTCATTACAAGATGGAATAAATGTTTGCAAATGTTTTCCAAATTTGTAACTGAAGAATGTGCATGACATTAAAAAAAAAAACACTACTTATAATAAAACCCCTACCCTACATTGTCTACCTCCTCCCTTGCACTGGGACAAAAGGAGCTGTATTACAGAAGCCATATCAGCTTAGCTGCCTGAATATGTTGTTGATATAAAACAAACTGACCTTGTTTCCTGAACAATCCATTCCACATATTTTTTTTGAATGAGTTCTTGATGTAGGAAAAGCAGAATGATAGTCAAACATACCTCTGCAAAAGCAAAGATTCAAATAATTTTCCTATTATCTCCATTGCAATCAAATTACTTAAAAGCAGTATCTCTTAAGGATGATAGAAATGCATATTTTGATAGATTTCAAGGCCTCTCTAGCAAGGTCACTTCTAAATGAGATGAAATACTCCCATTTCAGTTTTCTGGTAGTCAGTGCACGTATTTTACACAAGGCAAAAATGTAGCTGGTCCTGACTTGAACAACATTGAGGGCAATAAAGACAAAGAAGCATTTCACCCTCCCATGTAGCCTCTGCTAAGTGGGTTTGGGGAACCACAGAAAACCTCCCTGAAAATCTCTCTGCAGTTATACTTGTGGTGATTGTTTGCCAGGAGAATGAGGTGTGGCAGCTAAAATCCTCTGCAGACACAGAGGACCTGCTAAAAAGAATGGCTAACCCAGAGCAGGAAGGCATTCCTTGCTGTCTGGGAGAGGGAGGCCATGGATGTGTTTGTCCCCAGTGCTCAGCAGATTGTCCATCCAGGCAGTGCCTCCAGAGCCACGTCTGCAATGCTCAGTGGAGCAGAAACTGCTCTGAGATGGGGGGGAATGTCTTAGTTTGGAAAAAGACAGGTGTCTGCCAGGGAAAAGCTGGAGCACCCCTTGGAATGGAAAATATAAACTCCCTCCCTCTGAACTATTATAATTTTGAAATTAAGGGGCTTTCAGGCGAAGATATTGAAATAGGAATGACAGTTCTTTACTAGGAATATTAAAAATGTAGTAGTACACACAAAAAACACATAACAAAACAAAACAAAAACAAAACAAAAAAAAAACCAAAAAACCAACCAACCAAGCAAGCAAAACAAAAAACAAAAATAAAACAAAACAAAAGAAAAAATCCCCCAAAAACCAACCAACCAAACAAACAAGCAAAACAAAACCAAAACAAAAACAACAAAAAAACCCCAAACTAAACCCAAAACAATACACTGACAGAGTCAGAATATGACCTGACACCCTGTTGATCAGGGTGTTGGTGTCAGTCCAGTCAAGTCCTCCTGCAGGGACAGATGTGGTTCTGTTGGAGCAGAGATGATCCTGTAGAAGGGTGCAGTTTTCCTCTGAAGGTCCAGTGGTGCTGAGATGGGTCTGGTCTCCCTCTGGGAATCCAGTGCAGACAGGCTGTGCTGGTGTTCTGAAGGCCAGCTTTGATCCAGGTGGGAATGCTGGGCTCCTGCCCCTGGGTGGAGCATCTCCCCATGGGATGATGGAATTGTCTCAGCCC
The DNA here is from genome assembly GCA_037834095.1 of Argya squamiceps. NCBI lineage: Eukaryota > Metazoa > Chordata > Aves > Passeriformes > Leiothrichidae > Argya > Argya squamiceps. The sequence continues at coordinate 4,067,718 of JBBMKD010000025.1, forward strand.
TGCAGAGAGCCTGGATGGCCCATGGACAGCAGAGATCCCCTGGAGGGAGGGTGGGTCAGGGAAGGGATAAAGAACACTGCCCCACCTGGTTTAACAGCTGCCCATTAACAGAAAACACCTGCCTCCCCCACCCCAGGACCAAGAGGTAAAGAAAGAAACACCTCTTCAACCAGTTTCAACAGATGGAAATAGAATACGTCTTGCATTGAACCCAAGATAGGAAACAATTAGCAATTACAATATGGCTCAGAGTAAGAAACCACTGGAGCTGATGCAGGGATGAGGGAGGGAATGAAATGTTGTGCTCTATTTCATATGCAGTTTCTGCTCAGTGATACTCTCACCATCCCCCAAAATTGTGCTCAGAGCATTTTTATCTGAAGTCCCAAATCTCAACCAACCAGGCCTTGGGAAGGTAAAAAAATAGTCAAGATTTCCCAGAGCAAAGTACCCAGTGCTGAAAAAAACCTATATTTGGCAAAGTTGTAGCTCAGTGAATAAAAACAAAGTGTAGATGTTTCCACAAGTGCCTGTAGTTGATTCCAGTCCAACTGAAAGCATCTTAATCATATTTACAAAGACTCCCATTTATTCATGAAAATACCTGTGCACTATGAAATTTTGACATTATTTAACATCAATGGTAAGTCATTAATATCAATGAATACCTGAAACAAAAATATTTTGTTTCCAAGGTTATGGGTAGCAGCAGAACCATAAGAAATTTGTAGTACAAACTCCAGTTTGCAAATTATTCTGGGACTGGTAAGCACTCAAAGACAAGAATAAATGTTCTCACACAGACAAATCAGATCTCTTCATCATATTGTTCATTTAAAAAAAAAAAGCATCTTTTAAAAAATGAGGTTTCTACAAGTTCTGCTGGAGTTTTTTTTCTACTTCCTAATGAAGCAAAGCTTATTTATGTAAGTAACTTCTTGGGATATTTGCATGACTGCCCTTTTTGATGTCACTGAGATTTTACAGACTGACTGGGAGTTCACACCAACATTCTCTGCCTACCAGGGGCACCTGAATGGGATAGGTAGGTCAGTTCTAGTCCTACCTCCATTTCTGTCAAAGCAGGGTTAGGCCTGCTGCCTTAAAAACAAATAAAAATCCCCCCAAAACACCAGTGAATGGGTCCTGGACACATAACTGTGGCAAGAAGGGCTGCTTTGTCTGTATCACACAGCTCTCCTGATGTCACTTTGGCTGAGAGGCTGGAATACCCATGACACTCTGTGACAGGAATATTTCAACCATCTGAGCTTAGTATTAGAATGGAAGTTTCTCTCAGTTTCTCTTTTGGAGATGTTCCATTCTGTTTTCATTTGAATTAACAGTACAATTGTAGTCTAGTTTATATACTCACCTGGGTGGTTGCAGTGAATATGTGAGATGAAAGTTGACCCCTGTCAAGGAAGAATTTTTGTTTTGCCAAACAGGCTTCTGGGAGCCCTGCACAACCACCTGGATGAGAAATATCCTTTGAAGGACCACAATTGCTCTGTGTGCTGCTCAGAGGAGAGGCAAGGCTGGAACACAACCTCTGGCAGATGATGCACCCTGGACTCCCCTCCCACTTCCCCAAAAGAAGCTCCAGCTCCCTGTCACAATAGAACACGAAATAAAGATGTTTGACTCCAGTCAGAAGGCAGTAGAAATCAGAAGGTTTATTTACAATTCATTCAGCCCTTTTAT
>JBBMKD010000025.1:4069544-4088240 GCA_037834095.1 Argya squamiceps
TGCCCATCCGTGTTGTCAAATAATCTTCATTAGAAGTTTTTAGGAGAGCTGCTCAGCAGTGTGATGGATAACCCAGCACCTTTGTGCTGTCTGTCCCTGGGCAGATCCTGGTTGCCTGCCTGGCCCTGGGGGCAGTGCAGTGGGCAGCAGTGCCCGTGGCTGCAGTGATGGGGATCCAGCTGTTCAAGAGTCACAGTGAGCTCTGAAACTGAGTGATTGCAGCCAGCAGACATCCATCAGCCAGCACTACAGAAATATAGAGTCATTGGGATAGAACAATAGCGCATGATAAATACCTTCCCCCTTGCAATCCTCGTGCCTCAGCATTTAGGGATGATGCATGGCCAGGCCTCACCCTGACATTTTCCCCCTAGCAGCAGATTGTTGTCCTGTGACATTTTTCTTTGAAGACCTATCAGACAAATTTTTGGGGAGTCAGAATGGGAATGAAGTTATATACTCATGAAAAGAGCGGAAAAACTACTATTTAAATTAAGAAGTTCAGAACAGGCATAGCTTTGTCTAATCTAAATTTTAGTATCAGGATGACTTTGGTTTCCTTTTCTCATGTAACATTTACCAGTATTCTTTCAGACCCTGCTTTACCATATTTTTTCCTTATATTCCTCACCAAGTTCCCAGGATCTCTTCTGACAGTTCTCTCTTAGTGGGGATGACTATTCCTAGGACAGGGAAAGTAGTTCTATGTAGAACTCCACAGCTGTTTGGTTTATGTGGGGACAAAAATCTGGTTATTTTCTTACATCTCCATTGGACTGTTTGCTTCAGCTGTGGTGGTTGTGAGGGAGGGAAAAAGGTCACTGGCCTGGCTTCAGCAGCTTACAGAAGGCAGAGTGTAGTGGACCCTCAGGATTAATGCCTGTTAGAATCATCCTTTCCAAAAATTGTGACTCCAACACCTTCCTACCACATTCTGATCCCCAGAACACAAAATGTCAGTGAAAACTGTGATGTTGTGACATAAGGCTCAGGCTGGGAATTTTGCTCTTTTTGGTGAGGCATGGGGAAACTGTGGAAAAGAAGCCCCATCACAGAGCATTGTGATGTGTTTATGGGCTGGAGACACATTTCTCTGGTGATATGGCATAAAAACTTTAAACAGTTATGTGCTTTAAAGCAGTAAAGAGGATACTAATGAGGTCCTCTCAAAAGTGAAACTTTCAGGTGGCTTCACAACTCCATGAAGTTTTTGTGACTTGCTTCCCAGTGAAAGTAGAAAGAGGAATTTTAAAAGAAATTGCTTTAATGCTATTCATTTCTCACCACCTGCAAAGCTATGCTGACTTACTGCTCAAGGTTTAAAGGCTTATGGATTGGGAAGGAGGCAAACAATAAACACCTTTAGCAGCCTTGAAAACAAAGTAGCACAGCTTAAAATTTTTCTCACTGTTTTATCAGCCCACAGAGTTGCCACTCTGAATTACAACACCAACCCCAGGTTTGATCTGGAGTGATCAAGTATGCATGGCAAAAGCAGGTTATGACAAGGCCCTGCATTTTGTGGCATGAATTTTATCCCTAAATGAAAGGCAATCCTGAAACATGTAGTATATATTAGTCTATCTTTAAATTCAGAAGGGCTTAAAATAGGAAGAAAGGCACTGAAGCATTTTAAAGATGTTGAAAAAAACCTACTACACACTGAAGTTCATTACCACTGGTAATACAATTGGATTTCACAAAACCAGTTTGTAAATAATTGCATATGAACTGCACATGGTTGCTCACAGTTTACACATGATTACAGTTTGATTGCAGAGACAACCACACAAACAATGAACTCAATTTACCCAATAGTTGTAGACATTTTGCAAAAGGATTCTGTATACTTAAATCCATTTGGTTAAATGCACTCAGTAAATATTTTTCAGCTGTGAGCCCACACAGGGTACTCAGTGAGGGTTTTCTCTAGTTCAGTGCCCAGACCTCAGCAGAGGTCTACTGCTTTTTGCTACTGTCACACTCGCCTGCTTTTCATGGTTTGTTCTCTCCCCTCATCTCTCTGTCATTTTTATTTTTGGGGGTCTGATCAAAAATCCATGACAGTCAATGCAGAACTCCCAGCAATAACATGTCCCAGGCTGTTGTGTTGGTGCCACAGCCTATTCCATGGAATTCACATCTACTCCCAGTGACAGCCACCTGCTGTTTATGGTGTCCTGCTGCAGTGGCACAAGAGGGGACACTGCCTGAGGCTGGGAGAGCTGCTGGGGATGAATAAAGTTAGTTAGAACCTGAGAGTTCCTGGGGAGACTTACTTGCTCACAACACATCTGTCTTTTCATACCTCTCCAGCCTGTCCATCAGGCTGGAAACCACTCAGCCACAGGCTCTGCTGAAGCTGCCACCTCCAGACTGTCACTGTCACAGGGAGAAGCTTTCCAGGACGCTCAGGGCTCTTCCAGCCCTGCATGGAGCCCGAGGAAGGCACAGCCTCAAAAGACTGAGTGAACCTGGCCAAGTCAGCCAGGAGATTCCTGCCAGCTCTGGGTGATGCCAGCACTTCAGACAGTCATTAGATGGAACAGCACCTGTAACACCTCAGGCATGCAGGACAGAGAACATTCAGTATCAAGGAATTGACAAAAATAATTAGTTATACAGGTTTTCTTAATAGGTATTGGAACAGGGCAAGACAAAGATTTTCTTTCCTCACCAAATGTTTCAACTGCTTTATTTTTTACCCCCTCACAGAAATAACACATTTGGAAAGATTAGTAAAGCCTCCCCAAGCAAGGATGACTGCATAGTTGCTGATTTGCACACTGTGTAAATCTGCCCCCTTGGATGGGGATGGGGCAGGGGGAAGGGGTCCTCTTTAATGGACAAGGTTTTCCTTCTGTCTTACATTGCTTTTGGAATCTCCAATGAGAACAAACAGTTCTTCCTAAAGTGCTGAGAGAACTACAGTCCTGGAAAAAAACATTTTAATGATAGATTTAATTGAACGAGAAACAGTCTTTTGTTTCCCTCAGCACAGTTTTTTATCCACATAATTAGCAAAATGAATCTCTACATGGGTTGCACCATGTCACACAACAAAGGCACCGATGACTCCAGAGCTCCTCGCACAGCGTCAAAAATTCTTTGTGTTGCTTAATAACACACCTTGGGTGAAATGGTGCCATTAGACAATATTAAATTGCCAATCTACCCCATTCTTGTTTACAGTACATCCAAAAGCTGCTAAGCTTTTCAAAAGCAAGAAAGTCAGTGACTTTCTGCTATCTTTAATGTCTCGAATGATAATAAAGGCCATGTCCAGACTGCAGCAGGCAAACATAATTCCTCTCAACTTCATGAAGTAATGCCTGTTTATACCAGCTTAGAATTTCATTCAGGATTGGGTTTTGGAGACAGGGCTTCACAGTGTGCTTAGAAGCTGCCTTCCAGTCATGCAAAGAATGTGGCCATTATTATAACTGAATATTATTTCTTTTAAACAGAGAGAATTATTAATTAGAAAAAATGCCCTCATTTTCAGGGGCACTAGAAAATATTCTTGTTAAAAATAAAAAACAAGTTCTCTATTAATTATGTCCACTGAGACCAACACAGTAGCAAAATATCAACCATAACTTATTAGTTCAAAATAACTTGTAGAACTATTAAAGATCATCCTTACAAGAATTTTCAGGTATTTGTTTCAGTTCATGCTTTTTACCTTGTGTGTTTCATCCAAACAAAGAAATCTGGGTATTAAAATAGGACAGCATTAAATTAATATTTTTGCCCTGTGAAATCTAACTGGTTAACTGAAACTGAAGGTTCATTTCAAAAAATCCTGAATGAATAGGAAATACTGCAAATAACAAAGTGTACTCAGATCTATTCTGAAAACAGTTATAGATTCTGGGTAGCACCAAGTTTGGATGCCCAGCTTAACTGGACTGATTAATCTTCTTAACTGGATACTTTTCCAGGTTCTCTACTTTGAGTGCCCAGATACCACCTTGAATCCAAAAAGAGCCTGACTGCCTTCCTCAACTCAAAATTTGGGACATGAGTATTTCTTTTGATCAAATGGTATGGCTGCGCATAGTTTATGCTTTGTCTTCTTCACCATCCCTTAAAAAATTTGGTTGTCAGAGCTGAAGACTTTATGACCCAGGTTCCTCCCTGAATTTCCACACATGATCACTGAAATCAGCTATTGTCTTTTAGGTTTTGTATAAGAGAGCCCTATTGCATAATCCACTGATATAATTATTTAATGGATCTTTAAGGATTTTTTTTATTAGAAAATGAATTATGGATTATAGTAAATGGAAGAAAACCAGAGAAGGAGCACTAAGCAAGCTGGTTCAACAGGTGACAATGGAGAGAAAGGAATAGACAGTAAGGCAGTCGGTGGATACCTGACAAAGGTGAAACACTTAAGCAGATACTGGAGGACTGAGAGACTGAAGATTTCCATAGAGGACCATCTGAACAATGGGAAAAGGTTTTTGAAAAAAAAGACAGAAAAAAGACATTTCAACTGAAGAGTGAATAGAGCAGTGGAATCTGGTCCTTGCAAGCTTGCAGTTGAGGCTCTTAATGACCTCCAATATCTTGAGAATTCCATCTAGGTCTAGCTGGTTACAAATGCAGGAGATGGCACATACTGTGAGAACACCACCTGCAAAGCTACAGGGCTGTGCTTTGCAGAGGTATTTCTGTCTGTGTTACAAGCAGAGGAAATCTCTGTCCTGTCTCCGGCAGGGAAGCCCTGTCACAAGACCTTGGTGCCTCAGGTGTGTTGCCCAGTCTCTCACTGCCCAAGTTACTCCAGAACGCATAAATCCCTTTGTCTACACACCCAACACCAACATTTCCAATTCAGGGGATGTTTTAGACCAGCTGCCTCTTCAGAGATGTGTGGTTGAGGTAGGAGCCAGCAAGCAGCAGCTCAGGACTGTGCAGGTGGAAAGCCCAGCTCCATGGAGTCTCCAGCCCCTTTGGGAGCAGTTTGAGCCAAAGGAATGAGCACATTTTGCCCAAGAAACGTGTGGATACAGGGTTTCACAACACACCAATTCATTAGTCCAGGAGATAGTGTTCTTCCTCTCATCAAATATTAATGATCATTTCAGGAAGTTTAAAAAATGATCTCCAAGCAACTTCTCACAGCCATTAATTTAAATAATGAGCACTATAATATTAAAAGTGTAATTCTCTTAGAAGTCTCTGTCTATGGGAGACAAAAAAACAAAAAAACAAAAAAACAAAAACAAAAAAAAAATCTGAAAGCACAGCAAATTAAAAGTTGATAGTTGTATCACTCCTGGTTGAACCTGCAATTCTCAGCTTGCAGATATGAAATTAGTTTGTTATCTTCTGGAGGCAAGATGTCACAAGACTCCTGCGTTGCTCCTCATCAGGAAAGGGGACAAGCCACAGCCCACCTGTGCTGCTGCAGAAGTGTGTAAGTGTATGTGTAAATGTAAGGAGAGGTTTTCAGAATTCAAAGCTGGCTTTGAGCAGTTTGCATGGGAAATGGAGAAGGATTCTGAAGGATTCATATGTGAATACCCTGAGAGATTTGTCTCTGCTGCCATTTTATCCCTCTGGTTTTTTATCCCACGAGCACTGAAATGACAGAGGAAACCTGATGTAAAGCCATGCATGACTCTCCACATAACAATTCAGTTTTAAGTAAGGAAATGCAAGGGCTTGGAGAAACATCTAAAAGAGGATGAAAAGATAACAACATGTGTTTATTTGTAATGTTCATGGTTTGGTGGTTTGGGTTTTTTTCATTTAACAAACACACAAAGCATATCTTTTCAGTAATCTCAGTTCTTAATAGGATTTTGATTTGCTATATAGCTTCAGTTCATTTGAAAAGACATTTGAGAATGAATATAGGGGCCCTGGTCTCATTTCCACCTCTTTCAAGGGATATTTCTCGTCCAGGTGTGTGTGCAGGGCCCCCAGAAGCCTGTTTGGCAAAACAAAAATTCTTCCTTGACAGGGGTCAACTTTCATCTCACATATTCACTGCAACCACCCAGATGAGTATGTAAGCTAGACTACACTTGCACTGTTAATTCAAATGGAAACAGAATGGAACATCTCCAAAAAGAGAGACTGAGAGAAACTTCCATTCTAATACTAGGCTCAGATGGTTGAAATATTCCTGTCACAGAGTGTCATGGGTATTCCAGCCTCTTAGCCAAAGGATGAAACTGAATTTCAATCTTCTCCTGAAGAAAAGTGTGAGAGCCCAACCTGTCTTTTCCTTTGTCTTTCTTCAGTTTGAAGCCTTTGCACTGGACCTGATGGAACAGAAAGCAGGACCCAGCACAGGGCAAAATGCAAAACTCCAGGATTTGCATAGGGAATGTTTGCTCTGTGTGCTCTTCACACCCTGCTCTTGTCTCAGCCTCTCTGTGTGGCACAGCCATCAGCCCTGCACAACCTTGGCTTTGTGAAAGCTTTTTTGTAAAGCCAGGTCACTGCAGAGAAGAGTCAGCTCTAGCATGGTTTCATTTGTTCAAGGTGAAGCTGAAGTGTTCTTACACCTCAAGCTGCAAGTGCAGCTTAAAATTGCAGCTGCATTTCTGCTCTCCACTGCTGACATGGCTGAGAAGAGGCAGAAATACTATATTTATGTGAAACTTCACCTTAAATCTTCACTTTCCAAGGTGAAGTGCTGGAAGTGCTGTGCTGTAATAAGACTACTTAAATTTGTACACAAAATTTTGCCATTCAGTTTGGCACAATGAGCTGCTCAGTGCTATTCCTGTAACTCTCAAAAGTATTGCTTCATTTAAATTACATTTTCACTAGGTTTTTTTTGGGTTTTTTTAAATTCCTGCCTTAGTAATAATGTGAAATATTTTTTAATAAAAGGTGTAAACAAAGCTAAGTAGGCATCTGCATTGACATCACCTAAAGCATCTGTAATTATCTCTATTATTCCAATGAGAAAATTAGAGAGAAGAGAAAATTCTATGGCTTTGGGGATGGTGGTGGTTACTGGGGGTTTGTGAGGTTTTTTTAAAGCCTGATATGAAAATGCGTGAATTATCATGGTAAGGCATCATCGGTTAGTGGACCAAAGATGATCATTTCAGGAGGGCAGTGACAGGCAGAGGTCCCAGGCCTCAGCTAAAAAGACAACTTCCAGGGAAAAGTGCAAGGGAAAAGCCAAGTCACAATGTAATGATCCATAGGGGGGCATTTTGGGCAGAATTGATAGCAGTTATTAAAAAATATAAAAAAGTAGATGGTTGAGCCCGTGGCTAAATTGAACATAGAGCTGTGAATGAAGCTTAGGCTCAGGAGGCAAATTAAGGTATGATGAAAGGTCTGTGCCATCAGATAAGAAAACACTGTTTTGTTTTTACTCCTGGTCATAATAGTGAAAAGCCACAAAATGGCTAAAAAGAAGAAATCATTCTCATTCAAATATGAGCAAAACTGTAGTGTTTGAATACACTTTTTGCACTGACAAATATATATGACTGCAAAGTCTCTACTAAATGAAAGATCCAAATGATCTGCCAGTGGTTTCTTTGTTAAAATTTCAACATAGTCCTAAAATTGTGTGGTTGAGAAGTTTCAGTGTTTTTTGGTTTTTTGTTCAGTTTTTTTTTTTTTTTTTGTTTGCTTGTCTTGGTGCTTTTATATTTAACCTAGTCATACATTACAAAACTGTCTATATATTGGTATGATGTTGTTGTAGATCACATTACTGAGATTTTGCCAAAACCATGGAATAGTCTGTAGTAGATTCCACAGGGGAATATCTCAATTGCCTCATATCCTGATCTGGGAGCAGAAATGGGATGGAATGTGGCAGCTCAGCAGCAGCACACGCACACAATATGTTACCTTAGCTCTACTCACTTGGGACTGAGCCAATGGAGTCAGAACATAACAAAAACAAAACTGAAAGAGACAAAATGGCTGAATTAAAAAAAAAAAAATCACAGACCCTGCATCTGTTGGTAGGTCCAAACAGAAATCCAGATGTGAAGGGGGCATTTTATGACTGAGATACAGCCAACTGAGAAGCATAAAATATCCCCTGAAAAATGAGTGACCAAAACAGGCATTGTAAATTGTTTGTTTTGACACAGAAAGGAAATGGATGGAGTTGCTGCCAAGGCTGAAACTAATACTTAGACTTTGAAATATCAGGCTATATTATTCCAGCTGAGACCCTTTTCTCTTGCTCTGTAATTCAGAATTTCTCCTTGTTGACCTTTTGCACCTTGATGCTATTAATGCATTAACAGAAAAGCTGATTTTAAAGATAAATGCATGATTTCTGGGACCACAAATACACTTGACAACAATGATCTTGAGATTTTGGGTAAATAACTTGAGTTTATGTTTATGCAATTGACTATTTACATCTAACTCATTACATCCCTGCCTGCTGTTTAGTCAAGGAACAGGCACTACAAAATCATTCTGTGTTAGAGAGTTTTTGATCCACCTTATCCTCAATTTTCTGAACCTTCTTCTACTTCAAAATATCTCAATGGTTTTCTTTTTTTTCTTCACAATCAAGGAGTTTCTGTGGAGGGGCTCAGAGCCCCTGCTCATTCTCGTTTCTTGGTGGCTACAAAATTGAACTTCCTCCAGGGGAAAGCACTAACCTCCCAATCTCCCTGCCTGGATGCTCCTCAGTGCAATCACCTGTATTCACACAGCTTTCTAAGAGGATGTTCCCAAGCCTTTATCTCCAAAACCATGGAACAGGCTGCAAGTCTGCAATACACCAACCTCTGGTCCTGGTCATGGCATGAAAATGTTAGAAAGGGGCGAGTTAGGAAGTACACTCCAGCTGACAGGATTTATACTCAAAGCCCAAGGGGGTTGAAATTTATCTACAATTTAATATATTTTGCAAAGTATATATGCAATTAAACACACATGATTTCCCATTCCAGGCTGATTTGATGACTAATATACATCAGTTCTAATCATTACTTATTCAGACACACTGATCTTCTTAAAAACTTTTGAAAAGCAGTGCTGTAAACAGCAAAGAGCATATCCATTATCCTAACAGCTCCCCCAGAAAATCCATTCTTCATTTACTTAATTTCTCCAAACTCATATTTCTCTTGTGCCATTACGACTACTGAAAAAAACCTTCAAATCATAAATCCTGTGTTGGTTTGAAGTATTCCAAGCAGAGCTTGGAATTTGGCCACTGCCATGGATCCTCACTACTATTAACCTCCCTAAAGAACCTCAAACAATAAATAGTTTGTGCAAATTAGAATGGCTGTATTGATTCAGCCACAGCATCCCCCTGGCTCAGAGCTCTTTCTCCAGCAGGGACCACAAGAGGATATCTAGGAAAAAGCAAGAACAATCATGACACCTCCCTTCACATTCTTCTTCCTTGCAGTCTCTGACCCTTCTTTGACTCAGGAGGTCTTCTGGGGCTGTTGTGGTCTGCTCATTTAATAACCCACAACAAATCTCTTCCCATTCCTGTCTGGTCTCTTAAGCTCACAGTATTCAATAAATATTTCCATGTGTCTGCAACACGTGGTGTCAAAACCCACTTTGTTCTGCCTCTTTTCCATCTGGCTTTCATTAACTTGTTTTGATAACTCCTACTTCTCATATCTAAACAGAAGGCAAATATAGGTCTTTATTCTCACTCTCCATTCCAGTCATGGCTCTGTAGTCCTACATTTCTCTTGAATTGTGGATTTTTTGCTCTGCTTTGAGGAGCCTGAGCTTGCCCAACAGAACAATGGGTGGAAGCCATTCCCTATCTTTGGTCATACTCTCTTCCCTGAAATCTTTCCAGTTTTAATGAGTCCTTCTGAAGGAAGGAACCATAGCTGCAGTCACACAAGATGTGGCTGGCCCAAGTTTTTTCCACTCAGGATTTGTTCTGTTTTTGTTCTTAGAGAAAGCTTTAAGATGTCCCAGATACCTGCTGCACTTTTTTGACTGCTGCCAAACACAAGGCTGGTGGTTTCACTGTACTGTTTAGCATAACCTCAATTTGTCATGAAACTTCTCTTTATTTCAGCCAATTTAACAGCCAGATATTTGGGAACTTACCATGTGGAAAAATTCTGTATTTTTCACTCTTTTGCTCCCTTTTAGCTGCGCTTTCACAGCTTCCATTAATTCATCCTGTGCTTGAACTTAAACCCAGATGTATTTTCCTCTTACAAATAAAGTAAGGGTGGACATAGATGAAGGCAAGAAAGTCTTTTGGCTCTCCTCATTTCCAAAGGCATTTTATCCGAGCTCTGGTGTGGGTCCCATTGTCACAGATGGAAGTATGCATTTAAGCACCATTAAACAAAACATTTATTCCAAATGCATCGTAATTACAGAAACACCTGTGCAAAGCAGCTCTGAAAAGACACATTTTTGGAGCTGAGCAGCTCTGGCATTTCCATGGGGGGACACGACAGAGGTGAATAAAGCATGGTGGAGATGCAGGACAAGATTTTCCAAAGACTACTTTTGCTGCTTTTTAGCAATGTGTTTATATTAGTTTTCAATAATAATCTTCACATAAGTAGTCTACAAAATTTTTTTCCAGGAAGAATTTCTTCACAGAGAGGGTGGTCAGGCTTTGGAAAGGGTTGCCCAGGAAGGTGGTGCCCAAGAAATGAGTGGATGCGGCTCTTTATGCTCTAGTTTATTTGACAAGCAGTCAAAGGTTGTACTTGATTATCTTGGAGGGTTTTTCCAATCTAAATGTTTCCATGAGTCCACGATTCTATGATCAGAGGAATCAAAATCAAGTTTTCCCAGGTGCCATTGTTAAGGTGGTGAGACAGAAATCACTTTGAGAGGAACTTAGGAAAGGGTAGATTTCAATAACAGAAAAGATGCCAGCTACAATTAAAAAAAAAAAAGAAAGAAACTGAAGATCAATAAGAAGAGAGTAATTAAAAGCAAAGTACTTAAATTAGAAACAAGCAACTAAGAGAACCCCTTTCTGCAATGAACAGAAAGAACATAAAGATGTATTTGAGAAGCCTGTGAGCTTCCCCTGATGCTAAGGACAACTATAAGCAGTTTCAATTAATACCATTTAGAGATTCACTGCACTTGATTTCAGAAGAATGAGCCCAGTTTCCATAAGTGACTAATGGAGATGACATTTGTAAACCATTATGGACCCCAAATTCTAATCACCACTTCTTCCACAAAAAGCTTTTTCATCCAGCTAAACTAGGCTGACTCCAAAAGTACATTTTAGAGTGATAATTAATTCAATGTCAAATGTGCCTGCAGTAAAAATACCTTTAGGGAATGAACACATAACAGTGTGTGTAGCTTTTAAATAAGCTGTCCACAGGGCTATGCCAATTTAAACAAATTAAAATAATTGTCAGTGTGCTAGGTATGGAAATATTCTTTTTGTAAAACTGCTGTGAAATGCCCTGGAGGCTTGGGTGGCATAGTAAGACTGCCTGAGAGACCCAGGCAGTTACATCTTCTCTGTCCAGCTTGCTGGAAATATCCTCAGGTGTTGTGGTGCATTCAGTGGTGTTGATATAATGGCATCATCCTGTTTTTTCCAGGCAGATGGAAGTTGATGCAAACCAGCACCCTGAAAGGCAGGGAGTCCATAGCAGGGCATTCAGATTTCTTCCTCTGCTCCCTCTGGTTATCTCACTCACATATTTCTGTCCAATCTTTTCCCCCAGAAAAGCAGACTGAGAAAGGAAAAGGGCAAGAAGTAACCCTTGAAATGCTCGTGAGTGGCAGCAGGCAGAGGAGCTGAACCTGCCCCGTGTAATTGGATCAATGTGTTTGAGGTGGCACTGACACACTTTGCTCTGCCTCTGCTGCCACCGGGGCTGGCTGGGACAGCTCCAATTCCAGCAGCCTCGCAGACACTCAGGGCTCTCCAGAGTCGTGACAGTTCTCTTAATAAGCAGCAATTTTTAGGCAGTTGCAGCACTGTGATCTTGTGCAGCTTTGCTGAGCACATTCAGACTGTTGTTATTACCTGAGATCAATACCCACAACACGACCCACACACCCTGCAAAGGAGAAAACTGAATTTGTGCAGCCTTTTGTACAGCAGACAGGAGCTCAGGATCTGGCCCAGCCTGGTCTGGATCAGCCTTTCAAAGACTAAAACACCAGGACAGGGTTGTCCTCCCACAAGAACGGGTATTTTGGTTCCCAAAAATGCTTAGGTTAATGTGTGATTTTGTGCAGATCTTGCACAGATTCACATAGAACAGGCAACTGGACAAATGAAAAAAAAGATTAAAACAAAACAAAAACAACCAACAAAAAAACCCCAAACAAACAAAAAAACTCACACCAAAACTCTGCAGGCTTTTCAGCACCACCACAGATCATCAGTGCCATCCTTCATTTGTTTCAATAGGTTCAGAGGGTATCAATAGAACAATAAGAGCATTTTCCACCTGCTGCTGGTTGAAACAATAACATTTAAATGGTTTAGACTTTAAAGCTCTAAGAAATAAATCCTTTGGGAAGGGGAGCAAAATACTCTTCTAATCTTAACTGCTTAAGAGATTATAGAGTGACCTCTCACCCAGCCTGAGATTTCAGACCCCACTTGGAATAGCATTAGTTTTCATTTCCAAGTTTGCAACAAGAAAAGAAAGGGGTTTATTCTACTCTACATTAAGACTGAGGATATAGCAGCTTATTAGAAAACAAGAAACTAAAAATTAATCACAACACTATCAAAAAAGATCATTTGGAGTGGCTTTCCAGACCCTTGGAAAGACAAATTTAAAAAAACTCTTAATCATACCTCATGGAGAAAGAATATCTACAAAGTTAGTATTTCTAGCTCAGCCGTATTGAATACGTTACTATATTTAGCAGGTCAAGGTATGCTGAAGGGAAAATTAGAGCCAATGTAAAAAGTAGGAACAGATCTGGCCATCAGCTCCAAAACTGTCCTAAATATTTGAGTTTTAGTGTCTGTCCCTGCTCACATCTCCAGATACAAATCCAAATTCTAGTCTTCTTTCCCTCAGAATGTTTCTAGTCAGATATTCCAGTTTAAATTCATTTCCACTTACACTAGAATACTTCTAGACTTTACTTTAGACTAAGTGCTACACTAATTTTAAGTGTTTCAATCAAGGGCAGTGTTCATCACGTTACACATCCATGAGTCTTCCCTTTCCAACTCCTGTAGATGTGCTGCTTGATTTTATAAAGCTATTTTTATGCCATATGAGGCACATTTCTTTCAGTGCCCCAATATTTAAAATCCTATTAAAAGGCTCAAAGGGGAAAAAAAATGTAAACATTTGCTTAATTTTTGGTTACTGGAAAATAAAAAAAAAAGTGCATTTACATCAGCTGATCTCAGAACATGAGAAGCATGTAGATATGGATGTGCGAAAGCTCTTAGACATATTCTTGAAGAGCTCATGACAAAAATCTATTGGAAAATCAAATTTTGGTGGTTTTTAGGCCAAAAGATACTGAAACTTCACGTACTAGAGACTTCTTTCTAGAAAGAGGATGCAGGGAAACTTTCAGTAAAAAAACCCTAAAAGCTTTCCTGTCCTGCCCCCCAGAAGATTTTCCTCCATCTTTTCCTCATGAATTTCCCATCGTGAGCCAATCTTCACCAGGCATTAGAGAAGAGAGCTGAGCAAGTGTGAACACAACATTTGAGCAGCCTTTGCCTTTATCCAGCCTAAAGCTCAGGCTACACCCACCTTTACCCGGTGCAGCAAAACTAAAGAACAAGAGCTTTGTCCTCTGGGTGTGCCCTGAGGTCAGTCCTGTGCAGGGCTGGGTGGATTCCGGGGTTATTTCTGCCAGTATTGTTTAATTTTAGAAGCACAGGCAGCAGGATGCATTTACCAAATGGGAGCTTATTAGGAGGAACTCTTTTTGTTTAATATGAGGACCACTCCTTTTGATGGGCATGGGGGATTAGACATTTAGCATTTCCTCTGAAGTAAAGCCTTTGAAAAAGGTATTAAATATAAGGCTTGGTGAGAAGAATAGGCAGCAAATAACACAAAGGGGAATTATTTTCTGAGATAACACTACAATTTGCCAAGTGGTATCTTTTTGTTTTACAAGCATATGCTTAAATGCAACAGTAAAGTGGGAAGATTAGAAGAGATACAAAACCTGATAGCTGTATTTCAGCTCACTGCTCTCTGAAAATTGGCAGCAAAATTGACTTCTGTGGCAAAGTTCTCTGCAGGTGCTTTGCACCAGACTTCACAGAGCAGTGCCCTGTCTGTCCCATTTACAGTCAAATGAACCCACAGGACACCCTTCTCCAGGTGCACCCCGACCATCCTGGGGTCCTGGCAGGGAGGGCATGGATTCATCAGCTGAGAACCCACTTCTCCACCAGCTGGTAAATAGTTCTGAGTATTCTGAGCAAAGACACAGTCTTGTTGTTTGTTTGCTTGCTTGCTTGCTTTTTGGTTTTTATTTTTTTTTGGTTGGGTTTTTTTTGTTTTGGTTTTGGTTTTGTTTTTTTGGTTTTTTATTGTTTTGGGTTGTGGGTTTTTTGTTTTTTCTTTTTTTTCTCTCTCTGTTGTTGTTGTTGCTCTTCTTCGTTACCTCAAAACACTTCATGTGAAGATGAAGTTGAAGAAGATGATGAAATTCCCATTTGGGATGGGATGGAATTACCATCTCATTGCTGACAATGGGAATTTTGCTTTTTCCCTTCAGCAGGTGGAGGATTGCACACAACTCATTTCTTTAGCACATACTCTAATACCTTTAAAAGAACTATTTATATTGCAGTTAATTTATTGCATTAGACTTTATGTTCCCAGAGAATTTACACAGCCATATCCTAACAAAATGGTTTCTTTTAATGCAAGTGAACATATGAATTTTACGCAGATCATTAACGTCTGTCATTTTCAAAATTATTAATAAATTCTACTAAAAAAATAAACCCCAGACCAACCCCTAGCTAGAAATGAAGTGCACTGCCTATAAATATTTTGTGAATTCCAGGAGACTGCATTTCCACAGAAGAAAAAAAACATTTCCTGCAGTATTTTCTTCATTAATAGTGTATAAAAATAAAATGCAAATGTTCAGACTCTTTGGTACTGTGGAATCATCCTGCTCAGTCTTCTCCAAGCGTTACCCTTCATGCTGAAAAAGGTCAAAGCTAATCCTCTCCCATGGATTGTTCTCTTTACTATGGAGGTGGCCATCTGTGCACAAAGCTCTAACTTCTGCTCCAGCCTCGCTTTTTCCTAGAGTTCTTCCTCAAGGACTATCCTGCCTCTTCCATCTGTAGCTGTGAATGAAACTACAGTGCCTGCAGGTTCAAAGGAGACTTGTTCAGGCCTTTCCCTTAAACTCCTCGAGCAGGGGTAGTGTTTCCTGGCCCTGGCACTGTGCCACATTAGAGCAGGTTTGAGCACCTTTGCCCTCTGACCAACCTCCAGGTTCAGACAAGCTGATCTGCAGAATCAGCCTAATCAGAGTTCAGCTGCTGATAACCTGGCACTTCATCCCTGTGCTGGCCACTTCATTTGGACTGATTTGCAAGGATAGCAGGATGTCCCTTTCTCATCTGTGGTAAACAGGAGTGATTTACTCTGCCTGATTGCCGGGATGCAATTTTTTTCTCAATATCATACAGTTTTAATGATGTGCTAAAAATAAATTTTTTTTCTGGTATAGATATGGTTCTACATTTGTCACCTCTGGTGATCCTCAAAATGCATTAAAAAAGGCTTAGAAAAATGGCTTCTTCTGGAGAATACACAAGTCTGAGTAAATGTCTATGTATACAAAGTATTTCTGGAAATGAAAGTGGATGAATAAAATACACTATAAAGAAAGAGAAATAGAAAGAGGATTAGCAACAACCTTTTAGCTGTGAAGCTTGGGGATGCAGGAAAATTAAGGTTAGAGCAAAAATCCTGCTGAGTTAATATGTATGGAAAGATGAAAGAGAGAGGAGAAAGGGAGTGTGGCAAATGGGAGGGGGGAGAAAAGCTGCAAAAGGTCAAGTTGCATGCAGAAGAGGTGAGCACGGAATCAAAGGGTAGGAGCCATATGAGCCGAATGAAAGCAGAAAGGAGCCAAGGCTTGAAATAAGAACACTGATCATTTTGGAGATAGGTTATTGGATTAAACTGGAACAGTGTTATCACCTTGTCCAAGGAACAAGAAATGAATTAAAAGCACATCATACAGGAGGCTGTCGAGCTGTATATTTCTTTTTATATTTTTTCATTAGTGAGGTGCCTGCTTCCTTTGACTCAAATTTCTTTAGCCTCATTTGATAGAACAATAAAGCTTTTCTTTCCATTTATGTCGATTTCCAGGACTCCTCAATTTATTCAGTGAATCCTCACCTGTGTTGTTTATCACAAAAACAAAGTCCCATTACTCCAACTTTCTGAATTTGACGAATATTGTGACTAAATTTTTCAGAGGGCCATGTGTGCTGAAGGAGGAAATTGATTAGTGCATGAACTAGTTCTCCAAGGATAATTTGTGGCAGATGTCCTATTTTAGACGTCCCCTCAGTGCAGAGGAAGCAATGCTAAACTGACGTGGGAATAAGTAAAGATTAACTAACCTTTTAGTTTTGTTACCGTGCAGCCACACTTGAGAATTATGTTGCTTATTCCCTAAAAATGGGTTAGAAAACCCTTTTGTCCCCCATACAAAACATTTCTAACTTCTTCCTTTAAAAGCCTCCTTCTTCATCCCCATTTCTGCTTTCATTACATACCCACTTTAATGATGGCAAAGAAGAAATAAAAATTGAAGAGTCCTCAGATACTTCGAAGATTAAAAAAAAATAATAATTGATCTTGGGGAAATCAATGTTCCAAAGAGGACTTACCTCTATGGTAAGTGATTTTGGAGTCCTACTGCCACTTAAATTCAGCAAGCAAAGGACTTCCAAAGGAATTGGATCAGGCTACAGATACCTGATCTCCATTTTGTGCAAATTATACCAGCTGTATTTGTAAGAACAAAAAAATAGAACAGGTCTATAATACCTAGACTTCATTGTCTGAAAAACACTATTGGCCCTTTCATCTCTGCAGATTTATATTCAGCAATACCTTTCTTTAAAGCTATGCGAAAAAAGCAAATAGATGATTAAATATTCAGTTCTGCATTAGCTTCAGTGAAAGGGACGAATATTTTATGTACTGTAATAGTTACAATGACTCATTAGGGCTTTGGAAAGGAGAGCAGATCTGCTCTTGATGCTCCTTTTACCCCTTTGATCAGGCAGGCTGTGCCGTGTTGTGCCGCCGTGGACGTTGGCTGTGCTGGTGCTCCCCGGTCACGGCACGGGCGCGTTGGGATGCCTGAGAAAGCGTGGCAGCCTAATTCCCACAAACACTGAGCTTTAATCACCACTTGCATTCCCACTGATTACAGCACAGAATACGAAGCCCATTATCCAGCAGCCCTTCAAGCCATTGCTTTTGATTCCAAACTGAGAAAACTCTGCAAAAGCTGCCTTTAAAAGCAGGGCCATCTGACTCGGAGCACTCTCCTCATGTCAGAAAAATGTCCCACAAGTTACTTCCCTCTACAGGACTCTTGAGAGCTTGAGAGACTGAGGAACATCAAAAAAAGTAGGTGTTCAAGCTGTGCTTTTAGTGCTTGCCAACAATGCATACTAAATCAGATTGTTATCCTTATTCCACATAAACACGGAGTTATTGGGCAAAAAAAGAAGGAAAAAAAGAATCTTTAACAGGCTGTCATAAAAACCCAGCAGACATAAGCCTTTAGGAATCACTGCCATCTATAAGGGCAGGCATATATTCTCCTTCTGACTGCTTAAATCTCCTGCATCACTTCAGTGCACACCAATAGAGTCAGGTTTTGGGTTTACATTCACCTCCTGGAAAGAAGAATCACTATTTTGCTCAATATTACTGTCTCAATATTTTCAAAAGATAAATAAATTAATGTTTTCTCCTTATTTTTTGGGCTGGTAAGTGATTTTTGCTGAATTATCTTGGACCAGCTGAAGTGATTTGGATGCTTCAGGAAATGTTCTTGTAAAGCTGGTCCATGCTGGCATATGGACATCATGGACTTCTGTAATCAGCAGTTTTCCTTCTGGAAGGTACTGGCTTACTTTGCTTACAAAATGTGATATATATTCAAGCCATTATGTAGTAAAAACCCAATACTGAAGCTGTACTTAAAATAAATTACAGTGATTGCAATTCCTTTCATGGCTTTAGTAAATGTCTAACAGTTTGCCTATCAGTAAAAAACCCCACCCAAAAAAATGAGATGTCAATGAATTTTAGATTTTGATTTTGATCTTTAGATCAAGAAAATCTCAATTACCTGTAGGCCAGGGTAGGATTTGTATCTGACATAAAAAATAACTGGTTTGTAATGAAACCAAGAAAATGCTTGCCCAAGCTCCATAGCAATAAAGCGTTCTAGGTTTGCTCTGGTTTTGTCTTGGTTGGCTTTTTTCCATATGATTGCCTTGAATTATTTCTTCTGCTTTGTAAAAAACTTCAGAATTACAAAGCCATCCAAAACCCGGCCTGATTTTGACCTTGTGTGACAAAACACTTAAAAGAACTTGCTGGAGCCCCTCTGCTCTGGAGCCAGGCTGGGAGAGCTGGGAGTGCTCACCTGGAGAGGAGAAGCTTCAGGGAGAACCCAGAGCCCCTTTAAGTGCCTAAAGTGGCTCCAGGAGAGCTGGAGAGGGACTGGGGACAAGGGATGCAGGGCCAGGCCACA
>JBBMKD010000025.1:4096919-4161635 GCA_037834095.1 Argya squamiceps
CTGGGGCTCCTCTCCAGGCTGAGCAGCCCCAGCTCCCTCAGCCTCTCCTGGGCACGGAGATGCTCCAGGCCCTTCCTCAGCTCCAGGAGCTCCTGTCCCTGCTGTGCTGAGGATCCAGAGCTGGACAAACACTCCAGAGACATGGCACCTGAGCCAGCTGAGATGGATAATACCTTAGTCCATGTAGCCTATACCGAACCATAAACCTGAGACCATGGGAGGCAGGATATGGAAATTAGGATGCCAGTGGCATCATTCCAAAATAAGTCACATCTCTAGTTTTGGTTCTCCATTGGTTCAAGACCTTTGACATGCATAGTCAAGCCTCTATCGGCCGTTTGGGATTGGACCCCTGTCCCCAGATAACCTTATATATTGGTAATTTAGCCACGGCCCAGATCTTTGGATGCTTCCCCCCAGACCATGAGGTCGCTGCATTTGTGATCAGACCACCATTAAACTTCTATTTTCGGGCACTCCACCATTTCCACTCCATGTATTTTGCCACTCTCCGCCCGGCTGGGCCAGACTCACAACCCCAGTGCCAAATGTGTAACAGATGTACCTCCAGGGCTGGGCACAGGGGCAGGATCCCTCCTGACCCCTGCCAAGGCTCTGCTGTCCCCTCTCTGTGTTGGTCACAGCAAGAAGAAGCCTGCCTGGTGCCCTGAGCTTGTGTCTCTGCTTCTGTGTCCTTACACGATTTTTGTCACCTCTTCCCCTTTCTGTGCCAGGTGGGACACAGACCTGCCCAGGCCACATCTATCATGAGGTGCTGAAATCTTTTTAATTCTCCCTCCTTGTAATGAATCTGCAATTTTACTTCTAAATCACTATATGCATGTGGTTGTAGGACTGCCCATTTTATTTGTTAAAGTTTTTAGATTATTTCCAGTTCTAGTTGTTCTGAAGATTTTCCACCCATCTGTACACTATTTTTTTGTCACAACAGGATGCATTTGCCTCATACCTGTTCAGTGGTTTCAGATGCTTGTTCAATATATTTATCTCACGTAACTTCAGCAGATTTAAGACTTTCACTCTGTTTTGAGGAAGTACTAGGCTTTTCATATAAACCTGTAATTTTCAGTTTGAAGAAACACTTATGCCTTCAGAGAGCATTGTATTCTTTTTTTTCCCAGTGCCTTTTAAATTTGTTTACTTTCTCAAGTATCAACAAAAACATGCTGTAGTATTGTAACCATCTCTTGTCATATCCAAAGAATATATTTTTACCAGGCAAGAGCTTTAGTTTACTATGGAAATGTAATATGATATAATTTCTCTAGTCTATGTTTAAAATCCAAAAACATTATAGTAAAAATTTCCCTTAGAAAAAAAAAAGGAAAATTAAAATAGAATTGCAATAAACTGTTCTTTATACATTTGTACTCCAAGAAGCCTCTTTTAAATGACCTAATAAATCCAGGACCAACCATATCTTCATTTGCTCATTAGGTACTCAGTTTAAAAGACGGCAAAAAAAATCAATACTTGTTCCTGTCTCATTTCTGAAGAATGGCACTGAGCCATTTGAGGTCTGGAATGCCTTCAAGTGAGTGACATGCTCAGATAAAGTTCAAAACCTCAATATCACCTCAGCTCATTTTGAACATCAGTCACAGGATTCTGATTTTTGATGGAATCAGAATTAAAGCCAAGGGAGAGAGGGAGGCACACACTGTGCCACAGAACAATGGATACACTTTGGAGAAGGGAAAAATTCCTACCATTCTTTAGCAAAATTGTATCACCAAACAAAATCTTGATTGTTCTTAGAGTTCATTTTTACTGCTATAGCTATTTGGATGGAAAGATTATAGATATAAGGTAGATATAAAGATTGCACTTAGGTGAAAGAGATGAGATCTATTAAAGATGCAAATTAGTTTAAAATACAGGAAAATTTGTATGTGTCTTGTATAATATTCTAAGGATTTATTTTTACTGCTTTCAACTGCACATATTTTACAGTGAGAGTGCAGATAAAGGAGGTAATAGTGCTTTACTGCTTTTCCAGGATCAGTGCTCTCTCAAGCAGTGTCAGAAAAGCCCTATTCTGGTGTCTGGTTTTAAAAAAACATATTGACAAACAGAAAGGGCATTCAGGACTGAGGCCTTGGGAAGGCTAATCGATGAGAAAAGCCTTAAATAAATAAATATGTATGGCTTATCTTAAAGGTGACTTCTACAAAACTTTGTACCACATCACTGTTAAACCTGATTGTTAGGATGATTCTGGGAGAAAAAGATAGCCTAACCAGAAAAAAAATGCTAAAAGAATCTAAAATTCAATTACCTAAGTATATAACTATATACATTACATAGGAATCTTTCTTGTTCCAACTGATCATAGAAAGACAAACATTTTGAAAGGAAGTCATATAACAATATTATGTAGATATTTACCACTGTAAAATATAGGTACTGAATAATTTTATAGGATTTCTAGCATCTGACTCTAGCATCTGACAAGTACCAAATAAATGGACTTAATCATTAACAGGGTATGATGAGGGCCAAATTAGGGCACAATCAGGCCCAGTGCTTCTGCATTGTCAGGTCTGACACTTTTCTAGATGGGACAGTTCTTATGGGCAGTGTCAGAAGGGCACTTCCACAATTGAACTGCCAACATTATTGTGAAAAGGAGGATTTTTAAATTCTTCTCTTCAATGCCTTGGTAGTTTTTTGAGGAAAAGTATGAATTGGAAAATATAGATATAGAAAATTGTGCTCTGCCATTGGGCCTTCAAACATTTAAGAGAGGGATTAAGATACCGGTTACAGACTTTAGGTATCAGGATCCTTCAGAAACCTCTTCTCTTCTCCCCACTCATTTATAGCCAAAATCCTGTCAGAATGCAGAATTCTCACTCCCTCCCCAGCACCCAGTGGCTCTGGAAGCAGCAGCTTCCCAGCTCTGCTGTTCCCTGGCTGGCAGGGTCAGGCCATGGTGCTCTATGGGCACATTGTCACCCCTTGCTGTCACCATCACCATGACCTGGCTGTGGTGCTTTGTGGGCACATTGCCACCCTTTGCTGTCACCATGACCTGGCTGTGGTGCTCTATGGGCACATTGTCACCCCTTGCTGTCACCATCACCCTGGCCATGGTGCTCTGTGGGCACAGTGTCACCTTTTGCTGTCACCATCACCCTGGCCATGGCTCTCCATGGGCACATTGTCACCCTTTGCTGTCACCATGACCTGGCTGTGGTGTTTTGTGGGCACAGTGTCACCCTTTGCTGTCACCATGACCTGACATCACTTCACCATGGCCAAGACTGCCTGTGAGGGCCTGGCAGGTGACATTTTGGGGCTCTCTGTGACAAACTGCCTCAGACTGAGGCCTCTCAGCCCAGGCTTCCAAAACCTGCAGCTCAGATTTACACTGCCTGTGCTAAATGTACTTTCTTCCTATAAATTTCTTTGTTGACTGCAGAATTTGCTGTCTGCTGCAAATGAACCCTGGGGAAAGAAGGGTTTTCTATATGTACAGATTTGACTAATGCCACCTTGGGTGCCAAATTCTAACTTGTCACCACCCTACCTGCTGGTGCAGGTGCTCAGCAGACAGACACATGATGCTTCTTACAGAGGATTAAAATGCCTATCTCTGAGAGACAAAAAGGGAATACTTTAATGTTTAATATTAAATCATTCTCCTAACTGGAGCAAAGCTATAAAAACAACAACAATAACAGGCTCCTAGAGGAGCTGAGATTCAGTCTTTATCTGACAGAGGAGAATATGTAATTACAAAGCTATCAAAGCCTTAAAAATATAAATATCATTAAGAATAAAGATATGCAGAGAACAATAATGATGTAACCACTTCACATAGTTAAGATAACTATGTAGTAGTCTAATATCATAGAATCATAGAATAATATGAAGGAAAACACTCTGCCATAGTAAAAATGTGATCCCACAACTCCCAGTTTGCATGCAAGAGCATGCAGAATCTCAGATGTTTTACCTTTGTTGTGTTGCTTTCTCCAGTCAACATCCACCTAGGAAGAGACTTCACTAAGATTCACACAGAATTTTAACACCCACATTTGCAACAGGGGTTCAGACTCGAGGGCTGAGAAAAAGAGCATTTGCAAGGCTGATGTAAGGAGGTAAAGCCAGGAATCCTCTCTCTCAGCTGGCTGAAGTGCTATTAATAAGTCACGAGGTAAAGCATATTAGTAGGTGAAAAGTGCTGCTATGGAAATTGTATTTCCATGTGGGCAATGCACCCACCTAAAGGAGTTCAGTTGCATCAGTCCTAGGACCAGCAGGATGAGAGAGAAGCAGTAGAAATGAGATAATGTTACTTTATTTATCAGGGAGTGTTGCCTTCTCTTTCCTCAATTCTCTTTCCTTACAGAATTGTCTGGTGATTCCCGTCAGGCACAGCCTTTCTTCAGTTTCAATTCATGTTCTCTAAAGTTCTGTGACACTGGATCAAGTCACTTTTCTCCAGCCATCCCTTTATTCTTCCCACAATTTTGTGTCCTGCACTGCAATGCAGTAAAGTCTCCATCCCCTGCTTTGCAAGCTTTCCAGATCTCTGATGACTGAGCCTTTGTTTTCAGTGTCATTTCCAGGGCACTGTGCCTTCAGGATTAAATTCATGAATTTTTTTTCCATATCAATTATTGTATTGTTCTCCTCTGATTTAACAGAACTATTGATACTTGCTATTTTGCATTAATTAGTAACTTTTTCACAATTTTTTCTTCCTTTTTTTTGTTACTTTTAGCATTTTCAGAATCTCCTTCCCATCTGGTAGGTTCTGGCAGTATCCTGTGCCTTAACAAATATTCTTGATAACAAAAAAAATAAGAAAAAATTGTGCCCTTTTCCCTTTATCTATCACTTTTATAGTCTCTTTGCTCATCACATATCTTCACTATTGATGTTCTAACTAATGTTTTTTTCCCTTTTCCAACATAGTGATAACTTCCTTCTAATTTTATTTTGGCCCTCCTGTGAGGTTTTATTTTCTACTAAAGTTTGTGCCTCACACACTTTTTAAAACTTAAAAAAATATTTCTCTAAAGTTTTTCTCTACACTGTGTGGAGTGGAGTTGCAACATATATATGTAAAAATAATAATTTTCTTTTTGGTTGCTACAATCTCACTTGTACCTAACATTCAGGCTTTCCAGATTTTGTTCTCAGAACTTCAGGCCTTACACTTTTGGCTTTTACCATGCAAACAGACAGCTGAATTTTCTTCTCCTTCCAATGGATTTGAGTATATTTTAAATCATCAGCTATGGTTTGGTGCCTATCTCATGTGTTTGGGGATACAAAACTTTGAGAGGGTAGAATTTTAGTAAGTCCCAAAGAAAATCTATAACCAAGAAGTAGTAAAAAGCTCCTCCTTCATTATCCATATCAGCTAATGTGATGGGCTCAATTCTATGATTTTTCAGGTTTCTTTCCCTTCCAGACTCATAAGACATATCACCATACCTTGTTCTTTGTGTATGAAGTAGGTTTATAGCCTCCTTCAGCTTTTTAAAGCCAAAATTTAATGTCATGACTGCAATCTTGTATTTCTCTAATTATTTGAAGCTACTTAGAAGCACTCCTTGGTTTGTTTTAATGGCTACCTTGGTATACAATACTGAATATGCCAACAGAAACACACCTCCTGAGGTTTGAAAATACAGTTAAATAACATTTTTATTGACCAAAATCAGAGGGAAATGGCTCAGCTTTCCATATGAGAGAAGTTGATAGCAGCTGAATGAGTGGTATGAGAGTTTGCTATATTCAAAAATTTCAGTGATTCTAGGAAAGAAGCAGATAAATGATGGAAGAAAATACAATGGAGGGAGACAAAGACTCATGATAACTCTATGGCAAAGGCTTATATTTTTATATTTATAGGACAGAATACCTGGTCCACCTCCCCTTTCTCCTTCACTCTTCAAACAATATTTTTTAAGGAAAATGCTGGTTCAAAATGGTACCAAATGCACTTTTTCAGCAAAATTCCAAGTGACAAGGTTTCAGAAGGGCAACAGTAAGCTGTCAGTAAAAGAATAGGACAATTAGGTGGAAATGCTGCTTCATGTCAGCTTCTGGTACAACTAATGACATTTTGCACTTAAAAAAGATGCAGCTGAATTCTGAGTGACACTGGCTGTGGCTACAAGCTGGCATCATTCCACAGAATTCAGAGAGCTGCAGCCCCTAAACCCAGCAGGCAATGAGGCAACTGGTCATAAATTGTCCGTGGGGTTTTTGTTCACTGCTTGTAAAAACTGTTCTGCTGCTTGGGCTAGCATTTAGTCAAGCTCTGTATGAGGGCAGAAGCAGAAATTCAGTTCAGCTCTCACTGACCCTCAGATTCAGAGGCTTATGGTTAAAGCACTTACAAGTCAGTTGTGATTTTCCTAAAAAGAGTGGTAAGTATAAAAAGATAAACAATAGATGGCTCTAAAATTGCTGTCAAGAAATCTGTCACTTAAACCCCAGAAAGCTGAACTTCAGGGGGATCTTGCTGTTTGACATTGAAGCTTTTTAGTCACCCCCGGATAAGGCCCCAAATTACATCACTTTCGACAAGCCTGACACCTAAATTCAGTTGAGATCCAGTCTAGGTGCTACTCCATACATTTTCTTTCCTTGGGAATGTATTCTTTTTACTTGCCTATGATTCCCAGACTGGAAACTGCTTCTAACTAGTGTCTTTTTCCTTGAAAACCTGGCTGCTGTTGTCCAAGGCAGGAGCTTCATTTTTTAGCATAGCTTAGTTTAATTATGAGCCTATTTAGCCTAAGTGTGATCCCTGGCTGGAGGGCTGGCGAGTTCCTTCTCCTCGCAGTTAAAGTACTCATTTATAAGTAGGTCTGTACTTACTTTCCTCCTCTATAGAAAATAGAACTGAATTTTATATTCTGCAGGAATCGCATTCAAAAACAGAAAGGAGAAACAGGCCTTGGAGCAGGGACCAAATGTAATGAGCACCTTGAACACTGAACTGCCGAGTTATCCATCCTTTCTGACCTTGCGAGGGCTGAGCTTTTTTCCTGCACAAAGGTACTGCTCTGAGAGAACAGCAACATTCCCCACCTCCTGAGTAGCCTTGTTTCTTGCAAGCCTTGTGTTTTGGGCACTCATCTGGAAGATAAAAGGTTAGGTTTGAAGTTCACACAAGAGGGAATTGAATCCGTGCTTGCCTTTTACAGGGCAAGCATTCTTACCACTTGGCTATTGTGCAGGAAAGAAAGACTCTGGTGTCTCCTTCTTCAGCGGCGTTCTGAAAGGGAAACAGGAGCACTGCTCAAAGGGACTGTGCTCCTGCTCTCAGCAAGGGCTGCTTGCTGAGGAGCTGAGCTTCCCAGAGACCACTCAGACACACACTGGATTAATATTTAGTCGTTTAACTTGCTGTTGGATAGCTGGAGCTTGAGGAAACCTGTTCAGCCTGCTGGCTACTTCAGCCCACATGTGCCGAGTTATCCCTCCCTCAGGCTGCAGAGGGGCTCATGGGGAAATAGGAGCCCTCTTTCTTCAGCCAAATATTCCACTCCATGGACCAGGAGCTTGGAAAGTAGCCACTGCATCACCAAATCCTCACACCCCACCCTGCCACTCTTCAGGAGATCACAGGATCTTCCTGAGATCTTCAGGACTGGGATTTCCTGCATTTTCTTGGTTCATTTGTTCATTTGGGTTTTTTTGCTTGTTTTTTGGGTTTTATAGTCCTTGCAAGATGACTTGTAAATTTTTTTTTTTCTTTCTAAAATAATATGATTTAGGTTTACAAAAGGCTTTTTTCTTTTCTTTTTTTTATCTTCATCTTTGTACAAGACCCACAAAGTTTTTGGACAAAACTCCTCACTATGTCCAGAGATGTAGGAAATGGTAGAGGCACCTGTGAGACAGAACCAAGAGTTATTTTTATAAAATATGACATGGTATGTTTATTAAAAAGCACCTTCACCTCATGAATATTCCGGCAAGCTTTGACCCTTTCAAAATTTCCTCTAGTGATGAAAAAGTACCATTTTTAACAGGCTACTTTGTTTTGATACATGGAGCATTTCAATGACAGCTAGAAAGGCATAGCAACACATACAGCACTAACTACTGATGGCACTGATGACAAAAATAGGCAAATACCTGACTTATTAATTTATTTTTCAACTTTTCTATTCTAAGGTATCCAAGCATATTCAGATATTCTTACCACTTCTGAAACAGAGCGTAGGCATAATGTGAAGTAATGACTACTGCCTAAAGAGCTGGAAAATATTTCTGGTACTTCTTTCAACTGCAGGAAAAGTTCAGATTAGGCTGTTAGATTGAAAAAAGATCTTATTTGGACAACCAGGCAGAGATGTCAGTTAAAATAAATGTTCCGATTAAATGAAGAAAGTTCATAGGTTATTATGGCCTGAAGGAGACACACTGCATTTGTGAATGGCTGAGATCCACGGTCCCAGACAAAGGAGGATAAATACTTACTCAGTTTCCCTAAAATCTGCCAATAGAAATACAAATATACTGGCAAGATGGAACTTATCTTTTGCTTTAATTCTTCCCCTCAAAAAAAAAAAAAAAAGTATTCCTTGCAATGAGGATAAAAACGTGCAAAGATACCTGAACACTCAGCTCAGACATAGACCCTTGGTACTTTCTACAAAATCCTGGCCAGGCTTTGTAATGCAGACTTTTGATGCTTTGTGATATATAAGCATCAGTTCCAAAAGAACATCAGAAAAGCAAATGCTTTATGTGCTGTTCTGGAATCCAGCAAAAAAAAAAGCATAGCCTTAGGCATTGTATTTAAATGAGCCTTCCAAGATCCTCATGAATGTTAGCTCAGACAGAGTTTATCTACCGGGGGAAACCAGAGATTCAGCTTCACTGCCAACTTTCTTAATAAACATGAGCCACTGGCATTGTCCAAAATAGAGCAGATAAGCAGAAGTAGCACATCCCACTCATTACTATGCTATGTTAAAGCTTAGCACAGTTGAGGGAACAACATTTCAGAAGTTATTTACAGTGATGTGAACAATTTAGTTTATAAACAAATAAATGAGCAGTAAATGTCGTTATCCAGGAAATTAAAAAATATAGTTAGTTTTTACAAAAAAGTCAAACCAGATCTTTTTCAAGCACTGATTACCAAGGGAATCAGTGCTTTGGGTGTGTTTAGTAGGTTATTTATTTGTTTCTATTTCAATTAACCAGCGCATGTTAGAGAAAGGCTGCTGCTTTTAGACAACACAGTGTCTGACCAGCATTCCATCTGATGTGGAAAAAAAGCACTTGGATGCAGTAGAAGTACTAAAATTTGCCTGGGTTTCACCCTTTTCACAGCACCAGTTCACACCCATTTGCAGCTTGTGGCAGCAAAATGGTACCAGGATTAATTGCAATCATTTCCTAATGCAGCAATTTTTGCTTTAGACACTCTGAGCTCAGAATGCTGATCTTTGAGAGGGACTCAGAACTTGAAGGTCCTGTTGGGTTCCCTGCCAAGCTGTCAGGACAGGCTGGGCACTGAAACCCCACCAACCTTAGTGGAGATATGCAGCCAGATCCCCCAGAAGGACCCACGTGTTCCCCACTCACCCCAGCTGGAGAACTGCATCAGGACCCCTGGAAGCAGGAATTGGGTTTTTTTGGTGACTGCTACAAAATCCAAGGCTTTGGCATCATCTGCAGGTTGCCTTTTAACTGCCAGGTGTCTGTGAAACACCTGTATGATTTGTGAGCCTTGTCTTCAGGTCTGTTATACCTCAAAAATCACCTTCCACAGAGTCACTGAGGTTGGAAAAGACCTCCAAGGTCCTCAAATCCAACCTCTAACCAAACACCACCATTCTTCTCTGCAGGCCAAGACAAAGGAGTGCCAGGGCTGAGCCTGCAGAGGGCAACGAGGCCTTTCCCTACTGCTCCATGCCTGTGCTCCCAGAATTCAGAGGCATTAGGGAAAAAACAGGCATTTCAAACCTGCCTTTCTAGCTTTAATTAGCGTGATTGTCTGCACAGATATTCTAATGGTATTTTTCTTCACTCAGATCCAGAAATTAGGTTGTAATAAATATCAACATTTAAAAAAACCTGTTATATTGGCTCAGTATTTGCTCCTTACCCAATTAATGACACATCCTACCAACACTGCAGTTTCCTCTACAGTTTAGTGAAGTGTATAGGTGTGCATTTTCAA
This sequence comes from Argya squamiceps, assembly GCA_037834095.1. NCBI lineage: Eukaryota > Metazoa > Chordata > Aves > Passeriformes > Leiothrichidae > Argya > Argya squamiceps. The sequence continues at coordinate 4,107,112 of JBBMKD010000025.1, forward strand.
ATAGATTATTTCCAGGAAAGCAGCACTTCTTTGATTTATACATTTTTACACATCAAAATAAACCAGCAGTGTTTCATTTTGTGCCCAGCAAGCTGAAAGGGTGGAGTTTCAGGAGGCAGTTATTTAGGAGACCTGAAAATGGTACACAAATTATATATTTGAGCAATAAAAGTGTTTTGGTGACTTGGTGAAAGTCCTGAAAATAGTAAAAGCAACAATATTTTTCTGCTGCAGAGTCTTTTAATTTTTCATGGAAAATATATTTGAATTCTTTAAAGTCATCGAGCTATTTATTTTACTTAAAGGGGACTCTAACATGAATCCTCTGATCACTGCTAATTCTATTTCTTTTTTTCCTAAATGAGAAAACAAATGACAAAAAGAAATGAGACAAATCAGAAAATTTGTGAAAATTCAATAGGCTTTACTTTTTTCCTATTTCTTACCTTCTCTGGATATCTTTTTCATCTACCCACCAATCTAACTTTCTTTACATTTTGTTTTTACTTAAATAAACATTAAGCATACTTGCCTACAGTAAGCTCTCTTGTTTTATTCTCTTTACTCTGTTTTCCTGTACAATAAGTCCATTAATTTTTAATACTTTATTTTCTGAGTTTTCTCTTTTGTTATTTGATTCTTAATGAATTCTCTCTTAAGCTTACAATATCAATGCTTATTTATTATGGATGCATTGTACAGAAACATTTTTACTGTGATTTGATTTTTCATCAGAAGACCTTGAAGTTCACTTTATATAGAAGTAATGACAAAAAAAAAGTCCTTGGGAAATAATCCACTCAAAATAAATATAGATAATTCAGGAGAGTGGTTAGAAACCCAAACCAAAACAAGGAACAACAATGACAGTAAACTGGGAAAATATTTTTGGAAATGAAATAAATTCATTGTAAAAGACAAACTACATTAAACCTGGCATTCTTATGTGGGTTTTGGGGGGGGTTGTTTGTTTTTTTGGTTTTGTTTTGGGGGTTTTGTTTGTTTGTTTGGATTTTGTTGTTGCTGTTATTGGATTCCATGATAAGTTGCTTAAATTTTTTTAAGCCAAACATTTTCATGGAGATTGTGTCAATCAAAGGAAAGTAATTTTCTACATTTATAGTTACACCAGGAAAAGAGAAAAGATGCCTTGGTCAGTGGGACTACAGAGCATCACTCTTGTATCTGTTATATCCAGACAGGAATGTAATTAATGAGAGATATAACGAGGAACAGAGCTCCAGGCAGTTCAGGAAACACTGATCAGAGAGCTGGTACTGACACACAGATGAGTAAAAATGTCTGGAGTGGTCCTTTGGTGCCTGGGCTCCCTAATCCCCTTTTCTCCATGGGTTCTGGCTGTGTGTGCTGAAGTGGGGATGAAAGAAGATGCAGCCAGGTGTTTTGATCCAAAGATTAGATTTTGGGAAATTTTAATGTTGATATGCTTTGAAACTTCTATAATTATCACAAAATCCTAAATATGAAATACAGCGTGGTTCCAGATGCTGCCTGGTAGAAACTGTTTCTTAAATAAATATTTGCTCCTGGTTTTTAAATGACAGTGCTTTGATGACAATTCCAACCCAAGCAGTGTAGGTCTGATTTTAGATGATCTTGGACAAGTTACTTAGCTGTTCTTAGCTTCTGTGCTTTCCCAGCTGAGTGGGGGATTGTCAGGATGAATTTATTGATTAGGATCATTAAAAGGAGGCCCTATAGCTGCATTTTAGGCATATTCACAGGCTAGAGTAGTTTTCAGAAGAGTAGCAATAATATTAAAAGATTTCAGTGGTGTTTCATGGCATAACTGGACCAGGAAATAAACAAACAATGAATAAAGAGTTGGGAAACACTTGAAGAAGCTTAAAGTTTTAAACCAGAAACTTACCTGCTTATTTTTACCAGTTCTTGTAGAACTCATGAGTATAACTTGAAAACATCCTGCATGTTTTCTGAATATTGGGGCAGAAAAAAACCCATGGTGTAAGCAATTAATAGAATTTTTTTTCTTAAAGTTTTGTTGGTTTTTTTTTTTTTTTTTTTTTGAATACTGGTATGGAATAGGTACTTACCTGATTTAATGAAACAGTATTGGGTATTTTAGAGATGCTCTGATGGAAACAAAACTGCTTCTTTCTTACCAGAAATCAGGAAAACATTGATGTTTTCATTAGGTGAAGCTGATATATTAGCTGGAATGGATTCATGTCCTCCTGAGTACCAGTCTGAGTTCTGGATGCAAATGGTGCAGAAAGCTCAGGAGGGAGCTCAGCTGGAAGAGCTTCATCCCTTCTGAAGCTCCAGCCAGAAACTGCCCCTGGGTCCCACCTTGCTCAGAGCACAGAGCCAGCTCCGTCACAGGAGAGCACAGCTGTGCCCTGCCCGGCCCTCCACCAGCCTGCCTCTGGATTTTCTCTTTGCAGCACAGTGGACCCAATATTTTCTGAGCCTGAGAATTGCTAGCTCTTCCCAAGGGAAACTTTTCAACAGTTTTCCTTTTCCCAAAACAACCTTGTGTAAACAATATTCCTTTCCCATAACAACTGGTGTTGTCTGCTATTTCTGTTACTGAGACAATGGGAGAGGTGTCAGTGCTATGGACCAATAACGTGCCTTTAGCACAGCATGTTATAAAAGGGCTGAATGAATTGTAAATAAACCTTCTGATTTTTACTGCCTTCTGACTGAAGTCAAGCATCTTTATTTCGTGTCCTACTGCGACACAGCACAGTCCCACGGGAGGAGATTCCCGTTGGGTTGGAGTATGACAACCCAGCTAAGCACCAGGCAGTAACTGCTGGAGGTAATTTCACCAGTGAAACAGGACATAGCTGTGCATCCGCTGTGTCTTTTATTTATAACACACCACTTGTGTTCTTTGTACTCACTCTGAAGAGTCAGGAGAAAAATTGGGGTATTTATACAAACCTGCCCCAAAGGGAGAATATTTGAAGATACTGTTCCTCTTTCACTTCTCCTTAATTTCTGGGAGTTAATTGTTACCAATGCAGTCTAGATATGAGAGATAGGAATCTGGACCAAGTAAATAAACCTCTTCCCCTAAACTTGGGTTTCTCTTGCATATTAAATTTTGTTGTGTCCTAAAAAAGCCTCTCAAGCTTGTGATAAATTGCATATAAAGACTGAGACAGATACTTCTGTGTGAATACATCTGACTGTTTTGTGTGCCTAGGAGTGATTTTTCATGCTTAATGTGGGTTTGTTTTCTCATGAAGGAGAAAGCTCACCCTAGAAATTAAAGAATTGGTTTGAAACTTGAGTGAGATGAGCACTAACCTCAGGGAGGCTAAAAGTTTCCATGTAGCTGGAAGTCACATCAGGCCATGTATTTCCAGCCACAGCTTCAGGCTGGCCAGCCTGTTCTTGTTCTTACTCCCCTGCGCCTTCACAGGAGACATGCTAGCTGAAAATGTCCAGCTGCCTTTGCAAACCCTTTGTGCCAGCTCGTGCTTTCAGTAGGAGCCTTCCTGAGCCACAGTTTCTCATTTCTACCTACACACACCTGCTTTCATTGGAGATTTTTACCATCAGAGAGTCAATGCAGTGGGAAATTATCAAAACTTTTCTCCATGCCTTAGTAAGCACTAATGAAGATGTGCTCCTTTCAGAATCTGATTTTTATTAATGACAGAGAGTGGACTTTAATGCCTGTGTAGCTGACATTTTATACAATTTACCTTCTTTTGCTGGAAATGTTTCTTACCTCTTGGGTAAACATTATCAGGAATATACCATGTTTTTTCCTCCAGACAAGGTCATGGATGAGAAATGAACAGAAATGCTGTCAGGCCCCGAATCCATGTAACAGTTTTGACTAGTTGTTTTCTAACATGCTGCTTTGCCACACAACAAGACGACTCCTTTGCCAAATAGGAGAGAGTGTAACAGTTGTTACCTTTCAACAACTCTTCATTTCTGATCAAAAGATAAGGAGGTAATTTTTTGAAATCTGTTCATCCAAAGAAGCTTAGCTGCTAATAGTTCCCAGCATCCTTTTGCTGTGTGTGCCATGTTCAGTCTTTGCAATGATCAAAAGTGAGGGAACTCTGCTGATCAAAACTAAAGGAACACATTATTTTGACACTTCAAGATAAACTTTGCTTTCTGTGCTGATGAAGATTCAGAAATTGTACATCACCCTACAACAATTCAGTAAGGCTGCTAAGAATGCAAATCTTCCACCTTGTAAAACATCCACAGGGAGAAAGGACTTAGCGTTCTCCTCCAGGAGGAGAACAGGAATTCAAGTGCTGTAAATTATGTATAGCCAGACAGTATGTAAGAATAATATTTAATGTTTTCACTTAATGTGAAAAAAATAGAACTGTGAACCTTGCCTCTGGTAAATAGTCACTCTTGACAAAATAAATCTCCTTGTCACAGGCAGAGTTCATGTTTGCCTTTTAATTTTTGCTGGGGAGCGAGGTAGATTGAAATAATCACTAAAGAATGACTACCTGTCTGCAGAAAAGAGGTTTCCCTTCAGTCACTTCAAGAAGAGCAGTAGGTCTGTGCCTGCTGTAGTTGGAATTTGTTCAGTGTCACATAAACTGAAGACATCCCCAGTAACACCTCTGTTCGTGTATCACTTCACACTAAGATTTTTCTCCATTTACCTACAGAGCCCTACCACAAGTGCTACTCCACACTTACGTGGTTCTCTTCATACACAACATAGGGGATATTAAATTCATTTTTTTTAATTCCCACAAACCCATTGGAAATATTTGACAGAAAATGCCTGCATGAAAAAAGCCTGTGACATTCCAGGCATATGAGGAAACCAGCCCTGACCTTTCCTTTTGTATTGGTCGATGAAGGTGAAGAGCAGCTCCATTTATATCAGATCTCCCACAGATACCAACTGTACATTATCCTATGGAGCTTCTGTGCTGAAAGACCAGTTAATTTGGGCAAATTTCTGAAGCTCTTCTGGCAGATAGTGGCTTCAGTTCACCTTTAGATTTATTTGTGTATCTTGGATGAGAGGATAAAGGTCCCTCACAACATGGAGATTATTATCATAGCCTGGTGGTGGACATTTAACTTCTTAGCACTGGAGGGGTTTCTTCACCTTTGTTCTGGTGGATATGTAGATCTGACAGGGAACAGAAAGGGATTTTCCTTTTTAGTGTATATTTTTTTCCTGGATCAGCAAGTACAACCAGCAACATGTTTATGTCAGAGTTTTTTATTTCTAGGAAACTGTATGTATGGGCTGACCAGAGCTGTTCATGACATTACAGTCATTTCTGCAAAATATAAAAAAAAAACCTAACAAAAAAACCCAAACCACTATGCCCTCATCTATATGTTTGAATCATCTATCACTTACTTCATCGTGGCAGCTCCTCTAAATTAAACTGTCCTCATTTCTGCTCTTTGGACTTGCTGCTGTGGGTACTTTGCCGACATCCAGCAGAGCTGCACTTAGGAGTGACTGTAGAGCTGTGTGTAATTTTGCTTCTAGTAGCTCAGCACTATCACGTTCTCTCCTGCCTCTTGTCCCTCAGCTCTTTCCAGTCCTGTAATCACATTCTCTTGATTTTCAGCTCTGTGTGCCTGGAACGATCCTTCTGATCTCGTATGCAGGCACCCTCTCTCTTCCTTTGAATTCCTCGCTGAAACATTTCTTCATACAATTATTTCTACCCTTTATTTATAATCAGTGATCTCTCCTGAACTGTTGCCTCTTGTCTTGTCTTGTTTTTATCTCATATCAGATTATAAGATCTTTGAGTAAGGGAATATGTCTTGCTATGTCTTTGTAAAACGCTTTATAAACTTGCAGTGACAGCCACGATAATTCCTGGTACATTTCCACTCAGATCAAGGAATCACTGCTTACTGATTCTGGGCAGCAGACGCTCCCACGGGCTAGTGAATTCAGGTTTATCAGGGCACTAGACTATCCTGATAATTAAAATTTGCTGTTGTGATGATCAGGAGTGGTGTGACAGTTCCTGGAATTAATTCCCCGCTGCTCCCCTGCCCCGGATCCGTCTGTCAGCGGCTCCGGTGGCGCGGGGTGCTCTGCCTGCTCTGGCAGCAGGGCTGGGGAACAGCATCAGCAAAGAGAGCAGGCTACTGCCTCTGTCACTGTTAGACTTGCCTGCTCTTTCCTTTTATCCCTGCCTTTTCATTGTGCTTGAAAAATAATTTCTGTCAGATGTTAAGAAAGGCAAGGCTTCCATCTCCAGCTCCGTGGCAAGGGAACTGCAAGGAAGCAACCAGAACTTCCTTCTGAGGCATCATTTTCTTTACAAAAATGCAGAGAGGCCAATTGTTCTCTGGGAATGAAAAGTTGAAGAGCTATCCTGCCATACAGTCTTAATGGCTGTATATGCTGCCTGTTTTGTACTATTTATCAGAAATTCCAAGCTCATTTCTGTGCCTTGCCAGAGCGCATTCAAGTCAGAGTTTCACTACAGTTCCAAGGAGGGAGGATAATAAATTACAATAAAACATTATATTGTACCTCCAAGTTGTCAGTGACCGAATGCTTAAATTGCAGTAACTAGCAAGTGATATTTTTCTTGGTGGAAAACAAAGGAATTTTTCTCCCCAGTGCTGCAGTATGAAGTTTAGAGCAAATCATGGGATTCATTCAGTACTATAAATATAATCAGCTTGTAATATGTATTACAGTCCTCATTAAACTTTTAAGAATAGCTGCAATATTTGCTGTGGAAACAGCCCTCTCCCCTCTAACTTTCATCTTATATCCATCAGAAGAAAGCTGAACTGAATCTCTTCATAAAATGAATAAATGCCTTCCCTGTCCCTCCCTTGTCACCATTCTTAGTTTGCTGCTCAGAAATAGAGCTGTGTCACTAATTCAGGAACTCTGCATGTACTACAGCTTTCCAAAAGGCTTTGTAAATTTTAATACGGACAAGGGTACCTTCTCCATCACATTTTGCCCCATGGAAACTCATATCACATATTTCCTTGCAAACCCATTAGCAGTGATTTGCAATACTCCAATTTAGAGGTCACTTAAGCATGAAAACAGTGTACAAGAAAGTGTATAATGAAACAATATCAGTAATAGCATTTTTAAATGAACAATATCAGTAATAGCATATTTTAAATGTTTCATTAAGTCTGAATTGTTATATTGTAGTACTGCTGTGAAATAGCTGCTATTTTCACTTAGATTCCTTTTATATCTGTACTACTGAGGCACAGAAAGCAAAAGATGATAAAAGTCAAAATATTTTTATTAATCATGTGTTTTAAAACATTTGTATACTGGATGACTCAGTTTATATGTCTTTATATAGTCAATAATCCTAGATTAGATCCAATTAATATAAATTCAGTGTGTTCTTTATGGAGGCAGTGTGAGGAGGAACATTTTGTAGTCTTGCATATTAAATTAAAAAGATTAAAATACTTCCTTATTGCTTTCAGAAAACTATTATCCCAGCAACATAGGCTGTCAGTGTCCTGATTTAGAGGCATGAAACAAACAAAAATTTCCATCATAACCTGTCAATTATTTTTGTTCTTGCTAAGCAAAGCTGTCCAGTTCCCTGGGCTGTGATTTCTGTACTGCCCAGTGGCACCAGGTCAGTCATTCCCTTGGAGAAATCTCGAGAGAGGGACAGGGCTCAGACACATTCCCCTCCTTAGGGCACATATTGTGGTGGGAGAGAAGGGAGTATTCATTTGGGACAGCTCTTCCCAAAACCATTACATGGAGGCCTTCAGTTCTTTCTAACTTTTCTTCAACTGAAGTGAGCTAGTGAGACAGAGCTAGGCCCAGAGTTAAATCCAAATATTCTCGGCCTGGGGGGGCACTGCCTTGTTTACAACAATACCCAAGTTAGCAGTACATTAGCTGGATTTAATTGTTGGACAGCATAAACTGATCTCATTCCACCAACACAGTATGGCCATGGAAGCTCTTCCAGCTGAGGACCTGGTCTTTCATTCTCCAATGAAACTGCAGATTATTCAAGAACACTGCAGTACTGAGACCTGGTTAAAATTGTGTGGGTGGTTGTTAGGGGTTTTTCCCCCCTTTTCTCCAGCAAAGGCCAGTGCAACAAACCCCCTGAAAACTGATTTGTCTTTTCGAAGCAGCAGTTTTGAATCTGTGAGCTTCTGAAACCTGGAATGGTTTGGCTGAAAACTGTTTCCAAGACATAAAACAACAACTCCAAAGCTCTGGACTACAAATATTTCTATTATTATCTTATAAGCAATAAATCCAAGGTAGATGAGAAGACATGAACTCCCAGAACCAGCAAAGAGGCAGAACCTTGTCCTGGTTATCTGGACTGGCTGTGGACTCACAGTGATGTGTACAGGGCTCCTCACCATTTGAGTTCCTGGCTGAGGCCAGTGGTGGCTCAGGCAGTTCTGTCCTCAAACCCTCATGCAAGGACAGAGCTTCAGAAAGAGATCAGAAAACCAATGTGAAGTAATGGAGATTTTGCTATATCATCTAATAAAAATACGTGTTGCTTTAGTGTCAGTTTACACTTTGCTGGCTCCAGATTCCACCTCATCAGATCAATTTTGCTTTCAGCCAGCAGGACAGAGTAATCCCATAAGCACTGTCTCGACTGCAAGAGCTCTCTGGTCTTCTGATCATCTATTGCAAGCAATCAATCAGTTCAATCTGCCTGAATTGCTCTGATTTCACTTCTGTCTGGAGCTCTGCATTTCCTTCCTAAGGAATGCATTGGCATGCAATGCCAGGAGAGTTAGTGTGTGAGGCCAGCGTGTTCCTGCTCAGCCTTTGGTCTCACCAGTTAGAGCTGTAGTTGGTCTTTGTTTCTTACATAGCCAACTAAGCTTTAAAATACTAGCATGGTTCCAGCAAGAAAAAGAAATCATTAAATCAGTTGATACCCATCAATATACATTTCAACAGCCATTTCAGACTGCAAGATTCATCTTGTCCTAAAATCAATATTTGTGTGAAATATGAGCTCTCTAGAGGCTCTAAATCAAATAGAAATATCACCCACCCAGTGTCTTCAACTTTTAGAGAATTCATTTCTGTGATTATGTGGCCTAAATGAAAAGTTAAAAAATATTCTTGAGGATGTTTCTTGTGGGTTTTAGTCCACAAAATTGACTCGCATAGGAGAAAACAAGCATCTAACAATATAAGCTTTTGGAGCTGTTTGCTTCATTGGACTTGCCTTTTATTGTGCGTCTCTGACAAGCAAGGTTAAAAAAAGCAATACTGAAACTGTAAAACACCTCTCCTCTTATTCACACCTAATTATACTGTCTGCTCATTGTACTCAGTATCTCAGAGGACCATGGATATTATTGATGATTTATCATCACCGCATTGACAGTGCTGTGGCATTACTGCAGAAAAGAAGACAAATTCAACCTTCGGGTTATACCTCTTGAAATTGTGTGCTGGTTAGAATCCATCTAATGGACCTGTTTATGACACAATAATTCCTTTCCATTTGGGCTGCATCCGCTCAACTTATCAAATAATTTTTGAGGACTTAGTGCTTTATGTGGTTTAGTCCCCAGGACCAGAGAACAGCACTGCCAGCTGAAGGTTACCATAGGGAGATACTAAAAAAATAGGATGTTTTTCTCTTCTGAGAGTGAATGAAAATAATGTCAGTGACAGGCTGGAAGAGGATGGATATATTTGTAAACTGTGACAATAAAAGTTAACACTATGGCAGGAATAAATCAAGCATTCAAGCAGCAGCTCTGGCAAATACACACTCCAGCAGTACTGCTCTAGAGGAGTGAGCTTTCATATGACAATATCCATGCCAAATTTAGAGGCTAAGGATGCTTTTGTTCCACCTGCCTGTACAAGACTAAAATATAATATTTATTGCTTGTATTGAGCTGCTTCTGCACATCTGCAGTAGGAAACTTCTCGGTGCACTTTTGTAAATAATGGATTGTCTAAAGAGGCACAGCAGAGGTGGAAGGCGTGATATGAATATGTATCCTCCAGAAATGGATAAATCACCTTAACGTTTTAAGGAGAGCTGGCACGAAATGTGTGCAAGCATCCTGCATCTAAAACCTCACTTTCTTAGATTATCTGGCTTTTGTTTGGGTAAAGTTTGAAGACTGTGTATAATTTTCTAAGATTTTCAGAGCACCTGGCTTAGCTGCTCCCAGTCTGGAAATCCCAGGCGTGTTTCCAGGGGCTGTTGCAGAACCGTGTGGAAGTTCAGGAAGCAGGATCTGTGTTGTTGTGTGTACAGCTGCACAGAGGGTGTGCACATCCCTGCTGGCGTGGTTGCACCCCAAGGCAGCACCCCACACTTCCCAGGAACACGTGCACAGCACAAGGAGGGCCTTGTCAGGAAAACTAATCCACAAATGCCAGAGGTTTATGTCCAAAAAGGAGACAGAGGAGTCCTTTTACTTTATTCCAATAAAGGGAGATGCCATAGGGTATTTCCCCTGGGGTCTCACAACCTCCTATTTATCCCAATTTCCCAGCTGCATTTCCCTCTCTCTTTCCCCATTGGCTGAGGTACTTGAGAGTTACAGACTTCCCAGAGTGCCTTCTATCTAAAATTCCCCTTTAATATATAACCCCCCTTTTAATATTTAATTCTCATGGAATTTATGAGTTTTCCCCATTGATTCTTTCATTTTTCAATATCCAAATTCATTTATCAGCAAACCTACGGTTTGTTTGTAAAGGCAAATATCTTCTTTTCCTTTCATCAATCAGTGGAATCCTTCCCATTGTTTCTTTTATCTCTCAATGCTAGTTTTATCTGCAAGAAGATCCACTGCTTGTTTGTAAAGACAAGTCTGTCATTGCTCTCAGCCTGTTCCTGTCAGCAAAGCCCTCCACAGAAAGAGGCTTTCAGTATCTAAGTGAGGTTATAAGTCTTCCTAGGAGCTGGAGGCAGAGAAGCTAAGTCTGGATTGAGGTCCCACATGCAAACACATAATTTGTACCACAATGGCAGGCTCATTCCCCAGGTCAGAATGGATTTAATTGTTTCCTCCCTTATATCAGACCTTTCCCTTATCATTCTTATGGCTCCTGCTCTGCCATAGTTACAAAATCCTGTTTGTTTATTTCTTTCCCTGTCTTTGTCATCTGCCATGCTTTGATCAGGTTCCTCCTGGACTGAACGTGGGTGTCCTTTCTAATCAGACCTTGCAAAGCCTTGTGCAACTTGGCTCAGACTTCACACTCAAGGCCCTTCACCTCAAAATGTCTGATCAGAGTAAACAGCAAAGAGAAACACTTGCTAGATATGTATGTCCTGCCACTAATGATGGTGGGGAGCTGTTATATGGAGGGTCCTCTCTCTGATGCCCTTGATACATATATGGCAGGAGTCATTTTCACTGCCAGCTTATCTTTCCACTGTCAGACTTTCAGCTTTAATAGGCTCATTAATCATCTGTGTCACTCACTCTCCACTCCTTCCCTGAAGCTGCTCAGTAGAAGTTCTGCTGCTGTGTTTTGCCAATACCTCAGTGTTCTGACAAGGGGATGTAAATGCCACTGTCGAGGGGCTGCTGAACCAGAGAAAGGTTTAATTGGGTTCAATAAGCATCACAGTCTTTGGATGCTGATGAAGAGCAATAATGTGTTTGCCTCAGAGATGGACCCAGGGGAAGGCAGGTTCTGTTTATCATCTGGATCAGGCCTTTTCTTGGCCTGGCTGCTTGGGCTATTTCTCCCCTGGGCACCTTTCATTTCCCTTGAGTTAGCTGCCTGCACTATTTCATCCCAGTTTGAATACACTCATACAGGGTAGAGTCTGACTCCCTCAAGATTGATGTTCATGGATTTCCACCTTTAATTTTCATCCCTGTCTTCGCATTTGACCTAATAAAAATATATTTCCTGGTTCTCAGTTTTCGCATTGGTAATCAATCATACTCGATGTTTTACTTAATCCCAGGTCTGGCATTACTGACTCACTTTGTGGTGGAGCCATATACTAATAATCTTATATTGGAGCAGAAATCAAACCAGCAGTGTTAGCATTTCCAGCTTCAACATTTTTGGGAGTTTTTTGGGGGGATATTTTACCCCCCTTTTTTGCAATATTTTAATCTCATTTTTCTAGTTTTATACCCTAGCTATTTACATTTCCATTGTTTGGGGTTTTTTGGTTAATATTCTACTGCACTTTTATTTTTAATATTTTGTAAACATCTGATGAAGAATAAAAACCTTCTGAGCTTCATGGTCACCTTCTCAATTCTCCTTCTAACCCTTCTTCCTAACTCTGAAGTGCAAAGCTTCAAAATAAAGGGAATATTACTTTGAAAAGGTCCCACTAGAAATCATTGACTGATTTTAAAACATCAGGTCCTGTCAATTATTGCTCGCATATGCTGAAATCTGAATGAGGACTGAAGGTCCTTATGTCAGGCCTTGCAGTATTCACATTTTAGTTACTGATCCCAGGCCTGGAGTAGAGGTTTAAATGCCTCACTTCACAGGTATAACCTCACACAAAATACAGGATGACAGAAAGCTTTAGGTCCTCTCCAAAACAGCCACAACAAACTTCAGAGACCCAGAGAAACCTGAATAATCCTGAGTACAGGGAGTTCATTAAAGGCTTTAGGGAGTTGCCTTAATTTAGGATGCAGAGCCCAGAAATTGCTTGCGAATAAAGATACCTGTATCTCTTTCCTTCCCCATATCCCTCATCCCACTCCAGAGAGATAATAGCAGGAGGAGCCTTCCCATACACTCCCTGAGCTGGGAAAGCAGCCAGATAAACACACTGATTACCTGGGAGAGCTCTGCCAAGCTCCTGCTCTGAGAGTGCCCAAACACCACTGAGGCTACTCGGGGTGGTGACACCCTGGAAAAATAGATATCTGAACAGATAATGCCTCAAAATGCAGCAGCTTAAGGACAAAGAAAATGAATATCACAGCTTTTAGAGCACTTCTTAGAAGACAGAAGTCCCCATTAAATTTCTAGTTAAGGTTAAGCCTCAGCTGAAGGAGTGAAGAGAACCAGAGCAGCCACAACCCATCCAGCCCTGACATCTTGGTGCCAAACAGAGGTCTAGGTCCTCCTGCAAGTTCTGAGTTTAAACTCTGATTACTGTAAGAGCAGCAGGAAAAAAACCTCAAAAGCCTGGCTTAGTTAACTGATCTGTTCTAACTAGAAAACCAGTTTATCAGCCTTTGGAAAACACCAACCTACTCCACTTGGCCTCGAGAGAAGTGCTGAATTCTGTGTTATCCCAGCTCATTCATCTTCCACAGGATTTTTAATTCATGGCTTCTAAAAGTGTCATTTGGTTCTGTCAAAAGCATCCTAAACTCATTTTGAGTGGGTTGAAGTTTCTGCTGAAGCTGATGAGTTTTTGAAAATTTAAGCAATGCTCACTGTCTGTACATGCATTCAAATAAGTATTAACAGCGTAAAACTGAAGTGTCAAACACTTGCAAGCAGTGAATGCTTCATTTCAGCCATAAATACATGTTGTCAGAGGTCATTAACTTTCCTATTGTAATAGATTAAGCAGTTTTCTCTATACTCTGGGAGCTGACAGCATCTCTGTAGTCTCTGAGGGGTACTGAAGTCCTCACAGGAAGATTTAGGGAACTACTGGAGCAGTAGGATGGTCCGTAGGCACTTCAATCTTTAGGCCAGGGGTTTCATATTTAATTTTTAAAAAAGTGCTTCACCACCATGAGATGGAAGAGCTGTGAGCTGCTGTTTCTCAGTGTTCTCCAACTTTCAAACACTTAAATACTCCCCTTCCCATTCATCTTTCTTTTCATGACAGTTGACTGGTTTAAGAACTCCCACTTTTCCTAAAAGCTGAAAGATAAGTGACTCTGTTCAGTGCCCAGAATCATCTCACTGTGGATATGGGTTTGCTGAGGAAATGTGTGACAACAGAGGCTCAGGGATTAGCAAGACCCCTGAACAAACATGAGAAATTTCAACAGATTTGTTAAGGAAAATAGAGTTACATACACAAGACACCCTGTTGATAATGGGTGTTTGTAATAAACATGAGTTATAATGGCCTTGGTTCCATACACGAGAAAGCAAATACAAAAGGAAAGCTAATTAAAAAAAAAAAAAAAAAAGATAATTAAAACCAAACCAGTCAGATCCAGCTTCTTCTCATCAGCTTTCAGTCTTCTCCCAAACCAGCACTAATTCAGGGATTCCTTGGGGAGAGCTGAGAGTTTAAAGTATTCAAGACAAATTCCCTCTTCTGATGCCTTCCACTGTGCTCAGAAAGAATTTGGCATTCTAGAGATGTACAGTTCACAGAGTAGATTTTTCACTTGTGGGAGAATTTAGAGGCATGAAGAAAAGACACATTGGCTATTCATGGACAGTCAAGAAAGAAAAAAATGTAGCCAGGAGAAAAAAAATCCAGATTGGATCAGGTTTTGTATCATTTTTAGCCAGCTGGCAAAAGAGCAGCAGGAAGAATAAGATGAATATTACAAGAATGTGTTCTAATAAATATTCCTTTATTTTTTAATTCAAGCTAAGTCTTTTACAACTGCATGAACTATTTTGTTTGACTGAGCTTGACATGGTCTGTGTCGTTAATAATGTATATTTTCATCAAAGGTGCCTCTTAATATGTGCTGTGATTGAAAGAATTGACACAGCACCTCTTGTTTTCCCAAATTCTTAAGCAGGAAGGATGTGAGCATCTCCTAAACCACTCCAGATTCATTCCATATGTTTTACAAGCCATTTACAGTAGCCAATAAATACCTGTCATGGTGGAAATGTAACATTTGGCCAGCTTTTGATGCTTTATAACAAAAGGCCATATACTTTATAAATATCCTCAATGAGGGGTTGTAAGACTGGCAACATCAGGTTGGAATAATTCACCTTATTTAATTACACTGGCAGCAGAAATTGGAGTTGAAAACAAACTGGTGTCTTAACTTTGGCAGGACAAATTTAAAAGACCCAGCAGATGCTGGTGTCAGGGTAAATTTCTGGTAAATTTAAACCAATCCTTAAAGTAGCTGGAGCTTGGTTTAGCACAACCCCTCTTTTTTTTTCCAATTATCATTTGAATTCCAAATGAAATGGTAGTGAGGCAAGTGCCATGCCTGCTTCCTCCCATTCTGAAATGGCAAATATTTACATTTCTGTTAAAGGCAGCGTGTAAAAAAATTAAATAAATAAATAAATTGTGGTATTCTTTCAACTGCCCATTTCTGATAGGCTCCTCCCCTGAAAAAGCAGAATTGTGGTGCTAATCAGATAATCTTGGGGAATAACCGGAGCAACGTGTCAGCCATGAGAGGAAACAAAACGAACAGCTGCAATTGGATTACGCATTCTTCTCATTATCCAGATTCAAATGCCTGATGGGCAGTGTGTGTGCAATGAAAGGAATGTCAATGCTGCATATAAAGCGGCAAATCAAAGTGTCTGCCCTTCAGACAATGCAGGACCCAGCCTGCAGGCACTGCCCCGGGCCAGGGGGGCTCAGGGGCTGCTGCTCCTCCCGGGGACCCCTCTGAGCCCCAGCTCCTCCCCGTGCTCTGCTGCTGCTGCTCCGGGGAAGGGAATAAATGATTGCAGCTGACATCCCTCTTCATGCCTGGCCAGCTCTTCTGATCATTAGTAAGCAGTGGTGTGCAGCCAATTCTGTGCCCATTCTCTGCCAATTCCTTCACAGGGGGAAATCTCTGGAAAGCGGAGTCGGGATCCTGCGCTGCTGCTGGATCCGAGCTCGGGCAGGCATTAGCCAGTGGAGGAGAAACTCTGCTTGGCTGGAAAGAGAAATAATATCTGGAGTAGCAGAGAGGAGAGGGCATGTCATTGCCTTGTGAATTGCTGTTCATCTCTCCGTAGAGTCACAAAGCTCTCTGAGGTGAGACCATAGTGTGATAGTGCTGTTCCTAGGATGATTTAAGGGAGAAAATCTTAATTTATCTCCCCAGATTATCACCTGTTCGTCAATGTGGGTAATCCAGAGGGTTGAGGGGGATTTTATTCTCTCTGCCTTCCCTTAGGGTGCAGCTGTGAACTTGGATCTGTCGGTGTTTGACAGAGAGGTATCATTATAACTTCTCATCACCGAGATCATCCTTGATGAGTATTTACTAGGACTGACTGAAAAGCACTTTTGAGAAAAGGACTAACTCTCTTCTAACCTCAGGAGCAAAAGCAAACAGTTGTCATTGCAAGACTCAAAATTTTCCCCATTTAAAAAAAAAAATATACAAAAATCTTAAGCACCATTTATTGGCAAGGAATAAAATCTCTTTGGTTTGATTTATTAATTTAACATAGAGAAAGACAACAATTAAGGTGGGTTTCTGCTACGGTAAAGAGCAACTCCTAGCACTATTTCTAGCTATCTAAATACATTGAATACAGAATAAATACACCTAAATACAGAAAAAAACCCAGCTCTTTCCCTTTTTTTGCTCAACAGAAAAATGCTGAAACTTCAGCAGTGTTTTGATCTGAAATTGGGAGTAACACACACAAATAAACTCCAGCCAACAAAAGTCTTTTCTTTCTGAACAGAAGACACAAGGTGAGAGACATAATGCACATATTCTGTGTACAGAGAAAAACAAATGCCCTAAAAACTAAGACATAAAAATTCAATAAGATAACTTGCCTTACCACAAATCATCTGAGACTTCACATGAAAAATGTCACCAAGATATCAAAAAGCCAAATTTCCTTCAGAAGAAGTCAGGAAAATGACCTCATATTGTGGACAAGTAAAAAATAGGAATTTCCTGATAAAGGCAGCAGTTTTCTATTGTTAGATGATATGAGAATTTGGGGTTATTCCTAGGTCATACTGGCACATATTTATGATATTGAAGGCTACACCCCCATTGGTTTAGTTGTTACTAATTGCTATTGGTCATCCTTCCAAGAAATAGTAAAATTATGCTTTTCTTGAGCTCTAATCCCTGAAGCAGAAGAACTGCTCGGTTTTCTGGACTCAAAAGTGGAATTTGTACTCCCACATCCCATGGCAGCCAGCTGAAATGGAGCTTTTTTTATGAATCACTGTCCCTCTGCTCTCCCTTGTTCATTATTTTCTGATCCTCAGTAGAAAAAGGCAGCCAGCCTGGAAATACTCATTTGTTGTTTGTCTGTAAAACGGTGCCATTGGATCCTTTATATTTTCCTCAATATGCAGATCAATGTACAGATGATGCTGTCAGGTTTGGGCTGTTTCCTAAAGCCAACAGAAATAGCTCAAAACTTTGCTGCCAAATGACTCATTACTATACAGAAACAACATGCAGGAGCAAGAAGCCACACTGAGAATTGGATATTTTGACTAAAAAGTGAACTATACTACATCTCCTACAGCACTTGTTTCTTGCTCAGCCATCCACTTTTTCTTTGCTTGAATTCTTTTCCTCACTGAATGATGTCTCAGCCCCAAATCTTTCTGCTACAGACAAACATCACTGCACTCAGCAGAGCTGAGCCTGTCTCAAGCCTTTGGACTGATTAAATATTTGGTAACTTAAGTTAATAATGAAAAACCTGTTCTGGATTAGAGCTTAGTGTCAAACACATGGACATGGTCAGGCAGAAGTTTCTCCACAGGATGTAAGGAGAAGAAAGACCGTTCTGTACTGGTGCCAGCTAAAATTCTGATGTACTTTAAAAAAAAGCAACATAAGTGAATAAACTTTCAAAACTTACAGAGATTTACACAGACAAATATCCACATGCAAGAAGTATTCTCTTTATGAGGCCCGAGAGACTTGCTTTTATGGGTAAGCATTCGTTAAGCAAATTGCCAGCTACTTTATCCAGGTGCACAGAGCAGCCACATAAGAGAAGAGAACTGGTTTATGGAAGCAGAACAGAGCTGCTGAAGTCATGCCAAACAAGGAAGGGGCAACCCCATCCGGCAGAGTAAGCAAATGATGCCATGGATCCATAAGCAAGTAACTGAGCCACCCACACGCTGCAGAGTCTGCCAAGACAGATGGTGCTACTTGTGAAATATCTTCAGATGTTCCTCAGAGTTTACAGCTTATATTTTATGGTGGAAATAAATGAAAAAAAAAAAAAAAAAGAAAAAATGTAGTCTTTTATTCCTTAGATTTTATTGGCTACAAATGTTATGTTATGTCCTTTTAAATCAGCCTACAGAAAGATCTGCTCTTAATTAAACTCTTTAAATAATTGGTGGATTTTAACTTGCCTGTGGAGGTTTGATCTCCATCCTCGTAATTCAATCTCAAAGGCTTAATCCCCATTTAGTTTAGTTAATCACTTGTGTAGGCAAATGCCCAATTAGGAACTCTCCATACCTTTTGGGCCTGCTCAAGCTTAAAATACCTGTGCTAAATAAAAACATTTTACAAAGTCTGTGGGGTTTTAAACTGCCTTAATGGTGTTTGACATCCTACCTCTAAAAGATTAAATTGCGGCATTTATATTTTAGATGTCACTGGAGCACTTACCTGTGCCCACCTTTCCCCAGTTTGGGGATTTGAGTAAAGAGGGCAGTGGAGTCTGCAGATCACTTTAAGCTTGGAAGTTTTGGGATATTTTCTCAATAATTAGTTTCTTTACTTCCACTTGTTTATGCTGTACACTTCTCTTTAAAATAATTAAGCTTAATTATCAGGTCACTGGCATTCATGTGACTTAGTTTTATAAGCACAAGAGGAAAATAAGTGACATTTTGATATCATCTGGTTGTTGGTTTTTGGTTTTGTTGGGTTTCTTTCAGAAAATGCAATGTTTAGCAATAGACAATTCTCAAGAGCACAATACAAAAGGGGATTTCACCCAGATAGGCTCTCAGCTTCAACAGAAATGCTTACTTTCCTTGAAAGACATTCAGTGGAAACCTGGAGGAATCCCCCAAAGAGAAAGTACCCACAGGCAGGTGAGACAATGCTCATGTCCTGCCTGGGAGCAGTCACCCCACACTGGTGTCCAGGTAAGATTATGCTCATGTCCTGCCTGGAAGCAGTCACCCCACACTGGTGTCCAGGTGAGATAAAGCTCAGTCCTGCCTGGAAAAGCAGTCACCCCACACTGGTGTCCAGGTATAATTATGCTCAGTCCTGCCTGGAAGCAGCCACCCCACACTGGTGTCCAGGTGAGATTATAGTCATGTCCTGCCTGGAAGCAGCCACCCCACACTGGTGTCCAGGTGAGACAATGCTCATGTCCTACCTGGAAGCAGCCACCCCACACTGGTGTCCAAGGGGGGCAGCCCCAGAGCTCCGGGGTGAGTGAGATCAGCACCAGCCCAAGGGGGGTGCAGGGTGACCCCCAAACTAGGGACAGCTGCTGAACCCTCTCTGACCCCTGGGGACACAGAAAGGGCTGTGCTGGAGCTCTCAGCACTCACCAGCCTTTGTGGGTGATCTCAAGGACTGGTCACAGCTGACAACAAACCAACGTGGACTCTAAAGTGTTGTCCTTGTTTTCATTCACATTTTTTCACATCACAACCTCTCCCGATCTCGACTCTTGTCAGCACTGAATTCAAGCCATTAACAGCATTCAGTGGAGGAAAAAGGGCACACAGCTCATCACTTAACTTCTTCCTGGCATTATCATTCTGTACGAGTTATTTTGGTTTAGAAACTCACACACATTCATCACAATCACACTCATTTTTCCACCAAAGATGAGGTCTACAGGTAGCTACTATTTTTCAGCCTGTGTGCACTAAACCTCATAATCACTGATGAACAGTCTGCAAGCTTTTTGTCAGCAGACTCTGATGAAAAATATGTATATAAAGATACTCCTATTTCGTGGCTTTTTTGTTACTGTTCCTTTTAAAATCAGCTCAAGATCTCTTACATTCCCCATATTGAGCAGTAATAGATATATTTAAGAGCTGAAAACTGACATTTCAAAGTTCAGCTCAGTCAGCTTTTAAGCCATCCAAGGACCATCATTTTCTCTTATTCCCATTCTGGAGAATCTGTTGGGTTTTTTTTTCAACAGTACCTTTATATTTTGCCTTTTTTTTTTTTTTTAAGGCATTGTAATTTGAAAACCAACAGTACCGTGAATATTGTTCTATTTTATGTTTATGGGAAGACTGACATGAAAGGAGCAATCTGCTTTTGTGTTTCCATCCCACTGCAGCCCACTGGAATCTCCTTCCTGAGAGCCCCCACTGACCAGCTACCACAGCATTCACTGTCCAGCACGAGGATATCCTGGCCTTCCTTCCCACAGGCTTTAGTTCCACTTTTCCTGAGCAATCAGAATGAAAAATTAAGACTAAAACAAACGAGTGAACAAATTAAAGATACAGTAATCCAGCAAATATTTTTAAAGGACTAATCCCAAGGCCCAGTTCCTATTTTATGGTTATTTAGCCTGTCTCCCCAGAGCTCAGCCACGTGACAGGAGGCTTGGGGAACCATCCAGCTGTTTACAGTCCTCAGTTACCACGAGGATTTTTCCATTGTCCTCCTTTTCAGCAGGCAGCTGAGCTAAATTCTCACCAGGCTTGATGCCTGTAGCAAGACAGAGTTAATTAGTCCTCCTCATTAACCTGTTCTGAGCCAGTGCAGCACTGAGAGGATCCCATCTCCATAGGCTTTTATCTGTCTGACCACCAAAAATCTGTGCAAGTTCCCCCTTGGCAAATCCCTTGTCAGTGCCCCCCTGCCACACTCAGCCAGGCACAGAGGTGCTGCCCAGAGGGTACAAACACATCTCCTTGGAATATTGGGTGCTGGTTATATCTCCTTTAAAGGAGGGAGAAATGCTGGAGGCTCAGGATCCATGCCCAGTCCCTGCTTAACAATTTATCTCCATGAAAGATGGGTGTTAGGAAGCAGTTACTCTGCTAGGAGATAAATCCACTGTTCTGAGCACTTGTGGGCATCCACAGTGCTGTTTCATTTGCAGGAGAGAAAGTATTGAAACCATGAGGCAGATTTAGACTAATTTCAACTTTCACTCTCTCCCCTCCTACTACAATTCAGTCAGTTCTGTCTTGTATATCCTTGTATATCTTCTTTTCTAAATGGCATATGGAACCTTATCCAACCAGCCTGTGCATGAGCCTACTTTGTTTGCCATGTGCTTCAGTTTAGAGTAGCCTGGAATAATCCCTTACACTTTGGGTGCAATGATTAGGATTGTGTGTGAGCCCTGCCAGACTGTAATACAGAGTCCCTCTCCCTGTGCAAGGTCAGATATGTACAAACACCACTTGCCTCTGTGAATTCCTCAATATGTTAACCAAGGAAACATTTCAGCTAATTAATTCAGACAGAATTGCTTGGAAAAATCAAATATTCCTTATTGCAGGAGACTGAGTGGCTCTATGGAGGTCTAGATGTTGACAAGCCAAAATAATGTTGTGTCTTTAAATGGTGCTGGAAAGGGCAAATTGACAGTCTGCAGATGTCACTTCACCTACAGGAAGAGATATGAAAGGTTCCCTATGATCTGACTGGCACCAGAGCTGGGGTGAAAGGACACTGAGTCATTTTTCAAGGCAGGAATAAATCAGCTGCCTTCTGCTTACATTTATTACCTACCTGCACACATCCAAACCTTCCCAGAACTGGGCTTGCTTTTGCTCTCTCTTGCCATGGCCATTAATTCACATGTTCACTGATGAACCCCCTCACATTTGAGGTCCTTTTTACCACTTCCTTATAAAAATTATTGGCTAATTACTGCCTAAATGACTGTATTGATTTCAGGACCTGTCTAAGTAAAAAGCCAACAAGCAGCCTCAGGAACACAGAATTTCCTCAATGCTTTGATTGTTCAGACAATATTTCCTCAGCCTTTTTTCCCCTGACAGCCCTAATAAAAGCTGCTACCTCTGATTTCTTTGGAGCTATAAGCAATATCACCTGTTTTCAATGCAGCTCCTACAAGGCAAGATGCAGGAAGTTACTCTCAGTACCAATCTCTCTGATGGAACGTCCCTTTATCCAAAATCAGAACAATACATTCAGAAAAAAGGCTATTAAATGTAAACCCCACTGAGGGCTGCATTTGTTTGCTGTGCCCTCATTAGTCCATGGCAGTAACTGCCTTGAAGAACAGACACTGAGAATTCTCTCAGAAGCAGTGAAAACCACCCAAAAATCTGCAAAAGAAATAAAGTTTGTTAAAGCTTTAGAGAAGTAAAAAATGCTCCACGTGTCCTAAAAGGCCAAATGCTGTTTCCATGAAGAATCTCAGTTAATTTTCACTAAAAGCTGCTCCAAATCTTTAAAAGTAGGGAAAGAATATCTGTTTTCAGCAGACATACACTTTCAGTAGATTAGTTCTCTCTGCCTCAGAGATATAACTTTTATTTTGGCAACATCTTGTAATGCGTGGTGATGAAAAATAATTTTATCTTTCAATTTTAGTCACAGAACTTTATAACTATGTCTCAAGATAACTTTAAAAAATAGTGTCTTTATTCTGGCCTTTGGTAACACAAGTAACAAAAATTCCCATTTGGAATTTATTTTATTATATTTTGTAATTATGCAAATGATGTGGCACATCAGCATTAATCATACTAAATGAAGCTATCTGTTTCAGTTTGAAATACTGAATAATTATTCATTAAGAATGATGGGCAAAGAAGCTTAAATCAAACAAACTTGCACTTTAAGAGGAGCGGCTTGCAAATATATTCTTCAGGAGGGCTGATTTTATTTATTTGGGGAAAGCGTGTGGGCACAAATATTTTAAACCAGACATTACTGGTGAGAAATGTTGCAAAAATGCCCTTCAAATCAATTCATATTAAAATAATTGACGCTGTTGTAAACCACAATGACACAAAGACTGACTTCAAGGCTGAAAATTACTCATTCATTCTTGGGATGTGTCTCCCTTTTTTTTGCTATTCTACACAGACCAGTTTGATTGGTGACAAGAAGACAAACCTCTCCAATCACATTGGTCAGACCAGAGGGACGTCAAGAAGAAGTCCTTCCTAGGAAAAAAATGTAAACAGATTCGCTGTTACAAAAACATGTCTCTTGTTTACAGAAAATTTCCTTGAGAAAGGAATTTCAGAGAACCAAAACATCTCAGCCACGAACCAGGTCTACAATAATAATATATTAATATAATAATATAATAATAATTCATATCAATCCAGTATCTGTAATTATGAAGACACGCCTCGTATTCGCTAAAGCGAATTACGCTTTACGCGAAAGTGTAAATGTCAC
Source organism: Argya squamiceps (assembly GCA_037834095.1). Classification (NCBI taxonomy): domain Eukaryota; kingdom Metazoa; phylum Chordata; class Aves; order Passeriformes; family Leiothrichidae; genus Argya; species Argya squamiceps. The sequence goes on from JBBMKD010000025.1 coordinate 4,130,260, forward strand.
TTTTTTTTCCACATTTAAAAGAGCCGGGGGGTTGGCGTGTGTCTCTTTCTCAGCAGAGGAGCAGTTTGTGAGGAGCAGTTTGTAAGGAGCAGTTTGTAAGGAGCAGGTCTCTGGAGGAGCTGTGGGGCCGTGGAGCAGGGCTGGCTCAGCAGGAGAGGCCTCGGGGCCCCTCGGGTCATGGCGATCTGAGGCGCTCGCTGCGCTGCCTTTGCTTCGTGCCTCTCTCTCAAAAATGAACTCTGGCGCTCAGTTCAAATGAGCTCGGCAGCAAATTGATCTCGCCGAGTTCACACGGCAAGCCCAAACTCCTGTAGGAATTTCCTCCTTTCCCTAGAGCCTGTGCCTCCTTCATTAACTTTGATACAGGCTCCCTGCCTCACTTCTGCTGTTTCTTGTGCTTATCTTTGTGCAGGGTAGTCAGCAGCTTCACCCTTTCAGCAGCTTATCCAAGCTTACACTGTAAAAGCTGCTCTCATCCCCAGCTAGGAAGAATGGCTCTGTATCAAAGGTGAGGCTCGATGCAGTCAACTTCCACAGGCCAGGCAAGCTCAGGGAGCTGGGAACTAGTGCTGGTGGTGGTGACAGGGACCTTGGCTGGGCTGGCAGTCTCTGCAAGCCTCTTCCAGTCAACACGTGTTTGGTGTTGACAAATAAAAGGGGGGTTTGGCCATTAGACTCCTAAGTGCTATCTTGTTCCCTGACTAGGGAATAGTTCTACTTACCTATTCTGTGAACTGGGAATTAAGGGTTGGAGATCAGGGAAAGGCTGTGCTTCCCCAGAGGGTGCTGGGGCTGCCCAGACTCCCCAGGGAATAGGCACAGCCCCGGGGCTGCCAGAGCTCCAGGAGCCTTTGGACAGCACTGCCAGGGGGGCACAGGGAGGATTATTGGGGGGTCTGGGCAGGGGCAGGAGCTGGGTCAATGATCCCTGGGGGTCCCTTCCAATGCAAGTCATTCTATGAACAGAAAGCCCACATCAGCAATGGGGTAGAGTTTCTTTACACTTCAGAGGTCATTTGTTTTAAGGAGGAATTCCCTGTTTTCCTAGGTGGTGGAAAGGCCACTTTGGCTGACACTTAGACCTCTCACAGAAGCAGTTGTGTGGTCACCAACCAAGGAGAAGACTCACTTCATTCAGACACAGATGGCCAGCACTGAGGTGAGTGAATTCCTCACTGGAATGCCACTCCCTTTCCCCACACTGAGGGGCACAGACATTTAGCTTTGGTTAGGTGTGTAAATTCAGCTCAGGCAGTTTGGACCCAGTTATTCTGCAGGCACTGTGAGGGGGAACAGCCATGCTCACACCCCTCTGAGTGTGCCACCCTCTTAGGATAAACCTCATCAAGCTGCTCCCCAGAGAGCTCCAACATGAGCCATGTTTAGACCCAGCTCAAAGGCCCTCTGTGGTTTAATGTGGCTTCTTTGACTTTGCACTGAAATGGAGCAGAGGAGAGGGGTTTAAACTGCTCTGAGCAGGGCAGAAGCAAGAGGCAGCCTTTGTGCAGCAGCTTTTTCCTGGGACATTGCTCCTCTGGCATTGTCCAGGCTCTGCTGGAGCAGCTGGAGTGAAATTCCACATCCCCTGATTTCATACCTGTGCTATGAACTGTGGGCCAGAGCCAAATTCTGCACATGCTGAACAAACAGTTACAGAGCTGGTTGGGCCTGGTGATCTGGGGACCCTGCAAGGGAAGGAAAGTGGGGGGAATGTCACCGTGGATGAGAAACACAAGAGGGGTGAAAGCTGGAGGCCAAAGGGAGAAAGAGAGCTGAAAAATGATCAGAGTCCAAAGTACAAATATCCTGTGAACCTTGTGTTTCTCTTCTAATCAGCTGCTTGTTGTTTTTATCTTCTACCTCTGCCCACATTAACCTTTCCTTGTGGATGGGACTCTTTCAAGTTTATTTTTCTGGCTTTTTATTTTTCAAGTTTGTTTTGTGGTTTTTTTTTTCTTATTTGTATCCATGTTTTCTGTTTGCTGACTTTGGTAACCCACCCCATTTATCTATGCTAAATGATTCAGGACCCTGCAGGATCCAGCTTCACTTACGTTACTTCTATTTTAATACTGGAAATACATGTGATTAAATAATAAATTTGATTGTCTACTTAGAAGTGTTTGTCTCCCCAAGCCTAATGCTAATTTCTTGCTTTCTTAAATCTTTCTTGTTTTTAATATGACATGTATCATGGGAAATTGCTCACTAAACCAGAAGCAGATTTAATAAAAATCTTTCCACACACTCAACACCAACTGCTTTAAATCTATGCAAGCAAAAATTAAGAGCTATCATTCAGACTTGTGTTTTCCAACACATAAGGGAGTTTTCTTAGGAAAGTTTCTGATTTCAAACATACACAGGCTGCAGTTCTCTGTTTCACAACACAGGGTTCAGATGTAAAAGAATTTTGGTACAGCTAAGTTAGTGCAAGGATTACAGAAACATTTTGAGTGGTAAGACAAGGGGTTTACTTCTGGTATGCTGGGAAAAAATGGGATCAATAAAAGCCTTTACAATGTATTACAGTGAAGAAAAAAAATAATTTGTGTAGAAGTTACTGTGAGCTTTAGACTAATGGTCATAACCATAAATTATATTGAAAACCAGATAAAATTAAATAAAGACTTGTGAAGTATAAATTTGCTGCTGGCAATCTAAAAAGGATTTTCTTGTTACTTGCCCATGGGATTTGGGGTTCTATCAAGGAAGCTTTCCTACTTGTCATACATCATTTCAAAGAGACATATATAGCCTGGAAACTGCTTTAAGGCAGCTGCAAGCAAGTGTCACTTTGAGTTAAATGCATTATTAAACTGTTGGGAAATTTCACATCATGGGTCATTTATCTATGCTAAATGGGTCAAAAGCCTCTATACATGCCTAGATAAATGAGAGAGAAGAGCAAAATTCTCCCTTGGGACGTAATACATTGACAACCTCTTAGAGTTCATGTTGTTATTTTTAGTAGATAAGAGAAAAAACTACTTGCTAAGTGCACTAATTCATAAACCCAGGTGCCAAGTACCCACAAGAAAAGGTTACCAAACATCTCCGTTTTTTGACAACGCTTTGTGCAAGATGTCAGCAAAATTAGGTGTAATATTCTTTGGGTCTTTGTCTTTAGTGGCTGATTATATAGCCCCAAAATATGCCCACTGAATGAAGTGTACACAGAATCGTGGGATCACAGGATGGTTAGGGTTGGAGCAAACCCTAAAGATCACCCTGCCATGGACAGGGACACCTTCCACTGTTGCAATAGGACACGAAATAAAGATGTTTGACTCCAGTCAGAAGGCAGTAGAAATCAGAAGGTTTATTTACAATTCATCCAGACCTTTTATAACGTGCTGTGCTAAAGGCACGTTATTGATCCATAGGACTGACACCTCTCCCATTGGCTCAGTAACAGAAATAGCAAACAACACCTGTTGTTATGGGAAAGGAGTATTGTTTACACAAGGTTGTTTTGGGAAAAAAAGAAAAACTGTTTAAAAGTTTCCCTTGGCAAGAGCTAGCAATTCTCAGGCTCAGAAAATATTGGGTCCACATTCCTCTATCCTGGGTTGCTCCACCCAGCCTCCCCAGCTGAGATATTTTGGGAAGCAGTAGTGGGGGCACTTTGGATAGGCTTCAGGGAAGGAAAACAGAGCCATGCAAAGTTTCCAAAACTTTGATGTGCCCCTAATATGTGATTTAATTTAGCCACAGAGCACCCTTCAGTTTAGTAAATCCCTCCTCTGGCACATCACTGGGTGTTCCCAGACCCCAGGACATGCATCATCAAACAAATTGGAAGCTGACCTGGTAGCCAATTTTAGGCAATTAGCAGCAGTGTAAATCCACATGAGAGGAGAAGTGAGCTAGAAACTGTTCTTCACAGTGCATTGGCATTCTTTCATGTTGAAAGATTATGTTTTCCATTTCCTTGCACATTTGCCCATCAAGCAGACCAGTCAGAAAAATACTTGAGCAAACAATTGCAAAGGGAGGGTCGTCCTCTTGATTAGAAGCAATTTTGCTTTCTCTGTAGCTGATAGAGGGGAAAAATGATTTGGTGTTGGTATCAGCTCATAGCTGTGAGCCAGCTGGGCTCACATGGAGCTGTTCTGGCTGAGAGGCACCAAAGGCTCAGCCCCCTCCTCTGCAGAGGGGTGGCCAGAAATCTCCTCAGCCAGAAGGTTATGGGATACTTTAGCAAATACTCCCTAGGTTTTGGGGAAGAGTTCTTCACTTTAACACATGAAGCTGATTTATGCAGCTGCTGACGTTAGTGAGGAGATATTTATGTATCCAATACATGAGGTTTTTAAAAAGTATTTTTTAAAAGATTTTTTTTTCTTTTTCAGTGAAGAAAGGTTTTCTTATTCTGAAGTTTAGTTGATTTATGGGTGAAAAAATTAAAAGGCTGAAAAACATAAAGGATCTGTGTGTAGTCAAAATCATTACTGCTTTTAGTTGGTGCAGCATGTAAAAAGGCACCTTAGCCTCCCAAAAGACATTGAGAATTTCAGCTTTTACTAATCAATACTGACTCAGGACAAAGATGAACTATTTTATTGCACTACTCACCTAGAAAACCTTCAGCCCATAGCATTTATTGTAACTTTAAAAATCAAATGCAATTAAAAGTTACATCAACGTAACCTCTCTCCAACTATTTTTCAAAATGTATAGTTTTTAAAAATATATACATACGAGACAGACTTCTTAAAACTTTGCCACATTAAAATTTGATGGATCAAAGAAAGCAAAACACAGCAAGATGTTTGGCTGATGAACCAGGCAAAGCAAAGCTGATCTGCTAAAGCCAGCTGACACTGCTGGCAATAACCCAAAATGTACAAACACATGACCTGACCTATCAGTGCATTTTATTAAGATGTCACTGAGAACAAAATTAAAACATCTAATTAAAATTTTTCTCAGACACAAAATTAATGTATATATCAAAGCCATGACATGGGTTCTCAATTAATTAATTAACCTACTTTCAAGTACAAAATCTCTGTGCTCAGGTGTTCTGTCTGTGGAAAGTTTCTGACCAGGTCCCCAGCTAGCTTAATAGGCTTTTAAGCTAAATTGTCTTAATACAGTAAGAATAACTTATATCACCATTAATTTCTTACTTTATTCCTCTTTATAAATTTGCCAGAATGAGATTAGGAAAAGATATTATAGAACAGCTCTATAGATCAGAAAATATTCCTGATGGTGTTCATCTTGCAATGAGAGTACGGGTTCAGTGTAGAGAATCCAGCTGTACACAATGAGAATTAGAATTTATTTGTGCACAGTGTTTCTTGTCATAACTTACATCAGGCCATTTACAGTATCAACAATGGCTCTAAATTAAATAAGCCAGATTTACTTAATTTGCTCCATAATAACAATATTACATTATTTTAGCCCAACGTCGATGTCAAACTGAACAGAAATAAGAGGAAAGCAGTAATTAGTCTAGGTTAAAATATATCCTCAAAGGATATTAAATATGCAAGAGCTCATCCATGAAAATTAGACTGCAAGAGGTTACACCATGTATTGGCTTATTTTGTTACATATCAAATTATCTCTCATGAATAAATATACCTAATAATGTTTAACTCTATAATTTAATAGTGCCCTATTAAAAATACTTTCTAAATCAACCAGGCTGTGTATTTGATTTTCTGTGATTATCAGATTTTAAGTACACAATAATTAAATGTGCAATTTGTACTGACTCCTGCAAGCACATTTAGAGAGACTATGCCCTTCTATGCCTCTAGTAGATAACTTTAATAAATATGAATGCCAGGACCTAATCCTTCAGTGAGATAATGTGAGTTAAAAACCACAGCAAGATGTGACGTTTCTTAATAGGAAAAAAGAAGAAAAAAATGTTAGTTTGGTGCTTTTTTGTGTATTTAAAGCAAAAGAAACAATCCCTGAACTACAAAGGGTAAATTTGATGTGCTTTGCAGCAGAAGCAGTGCTGTGTTCCCTTTCCCACTGATCCCGGACCACAGACTCCTTAAAGGATTTGTAACACATCCCAGCCTGTGTAAAAGCCTCCCCTTGCCTGTCATTAGGTGATGATACAGTATTTTAGCATTTTATTTATTTCAGTATGATATTTAGCCACAAGATTTCCCTGGCCAACAGCTGTGGATGTGAGTGACCTCCATCCCCCCACAGACCCCTGCCCACCGGGGCCGGGCCACCCGGGCGGGCTGGTGACATCTGCTGCCACCGGGGCACACGGGGACAAATGAGCCCCTTGATGGGGCTGGGGAGGTGCAGGTGAGCTACAAGTCCCTGCATGCAGCACGAACCCAGAGCCAGCCCTGCTCCCCCAGAGCAGCTCCAGTTGCCATAGTGAGCTCCACTCAAAGGTTGGAGCTCCTGCTCCCCTTTTCCCTGGGAGGGTGAAGATTTGGCAGAGTTTTTGTTCCTGTTCACTGTGGTTCCTGCCCAGCACCAAGCTGATGCTGAGCTGAACAAAGGTTTGGTGCTGTTTGCTAATTCTAAAAATTCATGAAGATAAATTAATCTCCTTCCTACCAAGTTTCCTCCACCTTAAGAAATGAAGATGAAGAGTGGAGCAATCAGCTAATTAACCCTCTTCTGCAGGCACAAAGAGCTGCATTACAATGTGACATTGCTCTGCCCTTTTCTTTTTGAGACATTTTCCTGGCCTATCAGAGTCTGCTCCATGAAAAGACCCTCTGCATCTGCTCTTGGAACCTGCTAATTACAATACTGTAATTAAACGTGCACAGAAGCAATTACCTTCATATATCACCGTGTCTGACAAGCACGCAGCACCTTCCAGTTGTGCCATGCTCAGGTCCCCTCTCGGAAAGGTGAGGAGCTGGGTTTGGCTCAGCCTGGTTTGAGACTGCTGCCTGAGGACACTGAAAATCCAGAATGCTGTCTGACTGCAGCTCTGTGAAAAACGAGCCCAAGGCTCCAGGGGCAGGAGCTGCAGCCACACCAATGTTACCACAACTGGAGGGATCCAAGAGGCCAAAGAGACCCCAGGGTTGTGCTTCTTCCATCTCTCCCTTGAAACAACTTGGTAGTTTCTCAACTTCTGTTGCTGATGCCTGAGTCTCTGCAAAGATTCAAAGCCACAACAAAATCCTGGATTTTCTTTGTTTTTTCAATTCCTCACCCCTTTTCTGGTCTCAGCATTCCCAACATCCTTTTCTCTACAACAACAATAGACCTTAGTTCTTTTACCTAGTAGCACTTCAGCATCATGGAGAGCAGAGCTTAAGGTTTCATTTTGCTTGGTAAGGAACAAATAAATAGATTTTTTTGAATGGTTCAGCCTTTGCTGTTTGCTGTACAGAGCACTCTGTGCCTGCAGCTGAGCCACCCTTAGTGGAGGTCCACACCCAGAGTGCTCAGAGCTGTGCTCAGCTGTAGGATACACAGCAAGTTCTGTAAATCACAGGCTGGCAGAGTAAGAAAGCACGCAAAAGAATCCAGCCAGGGAGAGGAACAGGTACCTGTAGGAAAGCAGGAGAAAGTAGAGGACTTGGCAATACCCCCATCCTGCTTCTGTATCCTGCCCTGGCGTCACATCATTATCTGAAGGGAGAAGAAGGAAAAAAAGCTGCTGTAAAATGTCAGTGCCTTTGAATTATAGACAAAACGCAGACACATCAAAATGTATTTTCCTTTTCAATACCTTTTCTTAAATGAAATATAATGGCCAGCTCTAGGCTGGGTGCTGCCACGCATTGCCAATGGGAAGTGAGAAACAACAGCAACAAATCCATCTTTCTTCCTGAAGTACTGCTTGCAGCATGAGGCAGCACTAATCAAAGACAAATCACAAAGGTTTGGATTTCTTCTGTTCAGGACTAATACCTAGGGGCGAGGAGGGGAAGAGAACTGTTTGATACTGAGCAGCCATACTCCCTTCACTCTTTACCACCTCATTCCATGAAAGCTCAGAGGTTTTATTTTGTAAGAATTTTGAAATAGTATTAAATCATAGAAAATCCTATTATTTGATGGCACTTCTGTAGCAGCATAGAAGAGCTGGGAGAGTTTATACCCAAATCCACTAATATGCATGAAAAGTGATTATTTCCCAGTGCTGAAACAAAGAGTTACACCTATGAGCAAGTGTCTACAGGACCTAAGAACCAAATAAGAGGAAACAAACAGCAGGGATGCTCCAAGAGTGGAGCAGGCTGCACACAGCATTTCTTTGAAGTATAATTACAGCCCCACTGAAGCATGACTGTAGCCTCCCATCTTTGCAACAGCTGTAATCAGTGTAATCATGCTGCCATTTCATTTCCCTTCACACATTCTGTTGAGGCATTAGGACTGCTGGGTAGACTGCTGGAATGATACAGTTAATACTGTCCATTTATTTCCCTCATGCTGATAAATCTTGTTGTTATTCTGCTGTATTCATACTTCTTTTCTCTGACTTTAGGGCTAAGGCAGCCCATTTGATAGCACTACAAGAAAGCTGTTTGTAAAAGAAGAATAGAAGGTTTTACCAGATTTTGTTTTATTTTTAAAACCTTTACAGGACCTTTCATATCTGCTGTTAATTAAGAGTAGTGGGACCAAATAAAAATAACAGATAACTCCCTCTTGTAAAATCATTCCTTCCAGTAGTTATTATTTAGTCACAGTGAAGGGAGTGGGAGAAAAAAATGAAATAGAAAAAGGCACCAAGAAGCCTAATCTTACTTCCAGTTTACCCTTTCCTGAGTGAGTGCCCTGCCCCCAGTTTTCTTGCTTCAAGCAAGTGCATTAGCAAAATAAAATAATATAATGGGAATTGCCTTGAAGATATAGAAGGTAATTAAAATAATACACATAGCTAAGTGAAGCAAGGGTAAGGTGCAACATCTGCTCTAGCACACAAAGCCCTTGGAAAGAAGACACAAACTGATTAAGAATACATTATGTTGCTGATTTTTCTTAATGATTATAACCCTCCTTCCTTTTAGATGGTCCTTCAATGTGGTTTGCATAAACCATGGACTGAAGCAAAATCACTCCAGTGAAAGAGCAGTGATTTCCCTGCTGATAAGGGCTGCTGTTGATGTTGCTTTTCATTTATTTGCCTTAACTATTTCTGAGTGTTGCATTTGCCTAATTTTTAAGGAAACATTTTCTGTGGTTCTTCCTCTATCAGGCCATTAAAAAAGGTCATGGAAAATGGTGGAGTGAGTGTTTAATGAAAATCCTTCACCTTGACATCTATCTAGGAATTTAAGCAGACTCACAAGAAGGAAATCTATATAACAATTAAAATAATAATGCTCTTCTAATCACTCAAGAGCCTAAAGTAGGTATCGAGTTAATCACATTCATTTTAAATTTATATGCTATGCATATCCTCGTAAGCATTTTGAAAGAAAGTGGTGCAGAAGACACAGGTGCCTAAATTAATAAACATTAGAAAATCAGCAAGAGATTTAACTACGCTGGTTATTGTTTTCAATTATTAAATAATTAGTTTGAACATCTTTGTACACCTGGCCCCAAATCCTGGAATTCAATTACCTTGAGTGACTCTGGGCTGCTCTTTTATCACTTAGTACTAAATCTGCAAGGTGCTGGGCATTGGGAAGAATATCTGGGGGAGGAGATGGGGATTTCCCAGAAGTTTTGTGAAAAAGTTCACTAATCAGAACATTTTCATTTGCGGAGTCAAGGCTATAATTAATAATGGAAAAGCTTTATTAAGATATTTGTGTTTTTAAGAAAATAGATGGCAGGCAGCAGACTGAATCCCAGCATCTCTGTATTCCAACAAAGAAGTGTTTACCTTTGCAGGATAGCTACATTTGAGAGAGTAATTTCAGAAATGCCACGTGCCCCTCCAACTTTCCTATCTTTTTTGCTTTCTGTACTGACCAGCTCAAGTACCCTGTCTGGTTCAGTTTGAAGAGCACTGAATTTATCTTTTACTGCAGCTCCAGGAGATGCCTTCTGAGAATTTCTACGCAATAGAAAATTCAGAAAAGCTTTATTTGAATTAAAGTCCTCCAAGAGGCTCTTAAGCAATACACTCAGCCTACTGGTGATATATCATGAATTCTGTTACTCATTTAAGCAACACGCTGAAACAGTTTGGTATAAAATTTCAGATTTAAAAAAGGATTTAATTAAAAGTTTTGGGAAAAGTTTCACATTAAATGTCACTGTGTTTGGCATGATGTTCAGAGCATGTAATCATTTTCCTGTAGAAATTGAGGAATGAGAGAAATATTCTTATGACACCCTCTTTTAATAGGTCCAGTAGGATAAATAGGATAACTAAATAAATCTAGACTTAGGAGTCCAGTATCTCACTTATTTTTCCAGAAAGACATGAAATAGCCAAGTGCCATTTCTGCACACAACTCTCAATAATGTATATAATTCCATCAGAAGTTTCAATAGGTCAAAGCATCTTTTTCTTTCCAGCTTTTGAACATTCATTGATTGCAAACCCTGTAATTTCACAGCAGAATACAGAGCAAGATTTTTTTCTCTGCCTAAAAGCTCACTCCAAGCAAACTGCTGTCCCCCTTCCTCAGCAGGAAGGAAAACAACAGGGGTGGAGAGTGTTTTCCGAACCTTGAAAAGGCCTAATTGATGTGTAACTGATTTTCCAGGTCCAAACACAATCATCTAGCTGAGGCTGGCAGAGGAGATGTCGCTGAATCTCTCTACATTTCTGTTTCTTGTGGCTCTCAGTGACACCAAGCAGGGACAATATTGGTGACAATCACTGACATTCTCAGATAATCCAATTAAGGGAAACTTCTACAAGATCATCACACATTCCAGGGTATTGTGGCAACATTTTAAGAGGGCCTGAGACAGCCAGGGATATTTCAGACGTCAATTTTCTACAGCACGTTTCTGAACAGAACTGCTGGCAGGCATGCTGATCATATTCATGAGATGTTAATTCTTGTGAATTATATAATCTGTTGCTTGGATAAGTATTACATGTATTGTGATTTCCAAACTGATTTTTGTGCTCACCTAAAGAAAATTTACGAGAGGATTTTTTTTTTCATCTACCTGACTGGTTATGAACAAGTCCCTGTGATCACTTGGAGTCATGAATGGATTGGGGCTGATAACAGCACCCAGATGGCTGCATTTGGAAAGTTTGCCTTAATGCAAAGCCAATGAAAGCTTTCATGTGCTGGCTTAAAATGTGCTTGGCAGGTCCATTTGTACAACTGGAGGTGCCATGGGGATTGCACACAATCTATGGATCTGGGAATTCATTCTCTGCTGTGCCACACTGTACTGTCAAGAGTGCAAATTAGACCTAAAAGGAATTTAGAAAACTTGACTTACTTGTAAATAGAAGGATTTGTAAATATTTCTGAACTTTTTAGGGTCACACAACCAGGGCAGGTCAATGGCAGAGATTTGAGGCTCTATTCAGGCACAGGTAAGCAAACCTTTGTGAGATATTTATTATTTCAATGGATGTAAATTGGGGGAGTGTTAAAATCTAGTCCTAGAGAAGGTTCCTTAAGTGACAGACAAAACCTGTAGGGCTATTTAAGGAATACCTAGCTTCTGGAAGGGGGTTTTGATGGAAGCAGTCAGAATATTTGATACAGTCAGTGCAACAAATACAGAGATTATTGAATTGGTACACGTGAAAGCAACTTAAATATTTAAAAAAAAAAAATCACCAATAAGTTTTTGGTGTCCCACTCTGTCTTTATAGTACTCAAAATCAGCTCCCTAAAGTGGTCAGGCAGACCTGTGCCACCAGAGGATTATATTTTTATTATCCATAGAGGAGATAAAAAATATGGGAGGAATATGTTTCATTTTGTTTTGGAGTGCATTTTGAAATGGAGCACTGGATTTCCCTGTGACATGCATGTTCCATGCACCCAACCAGCACACCTGGCAGGGGGTGGGATGTGCCTTCCTGGCCCTGAATCAGCTCCTCTGCAGCTCTTTCCCTTCCCAGGGTGTAACTCCTCCCTGCCACTGCCAAAGGCCCCAGTTCTCCTTTCCTCAGCTGGAATGTCCCTCCCACACAAAGGGAGACACAAGATCTCACTCCTCATGAAGGAAAATGGTACTTCCCTGGTATTAAAGTTTTAAACCAATAAACAGCTCACAGAACTGGCTCTTTCACCTGCAGCACTAACTGAGCTCAGTTAGGAAAGCCCACAAGTGTGGCTGAGCCTCTTTGCAGCAATAAATATTGCCCTGAAAAATATCCTCAGAGGTTGTCACTGGCCCTGCTGTGACCCTGCAGCTTCCCCCAGGTGCCCAGCCCTGTGCCTGGGTGTGCCACCTCAGCCACCCCAGCACAGCTGCCTTCCCCATGCCTCACTGCCTTAGAACAACATCCAAATGTCTTGAGTTGCAAGGCAAGATGTAACCAGCAGTGTGTATTCTGTTACCAGTTGTTGAAACCAGTTAGGGAGGTGTTTTTTTCTTTATCTCTTCTGTGACCCATTCTCATAACTCGAGGGGGAGGGGCTGGGTGTCCTCTTTTCAAACCATGTGGAGCAATGTTCTTTATCTCTTCCCTGACCCACCCTCCCTCCAGGGGATCTCTGCTGTCCATGGGCCATCCAGGCTCACTGCAGGGCTGAGACAATTCCATCATCCCATGGGGAGATGCTCCACCCTGGGGGAGGAGCCCAGCATTCCTACCTGGATCAAAGCTGGCATTCAGAACACCAGCACAGCCTGTCTGCACTGGATTCCCAGAGGGAGACCAGACCCATCTCAGCACCACTGGACCCTTGTACAGGATCATCTCTGCTCCAACAGAACCACATCTGTCACTGCAGGAGGACTGGACTGGACTGCTACCAACACCCTGACCAACAGGGTGTCAGGCTGTATTCTGACTCTGTCAGTGTTTTCTTTTTATGTTTGTTTGATTTTTGTACTACTACATTATTTTTTTCAATATTCCTAGTAAAAAACTGTTATTCCTATTCCCATATCTTTGCCTGAAAGCCCCTTAATTTCAAAATTATAATAATTCAGAGGGAGGAGGTTTACATTCTCTATTCCAAGGGAAGCTCTGGCTTTTCCCTGGCAGACAGCTATCTTCCTAAACCAAGACACCAAAGAATTCCTGGGGTCATTTTATACCAAACCTTTGTTGGTCCTGCTTCCCAGAAGCATTGCTCACTTAGTGCAGAGCAGCTGCACAGGTAAACACCCTTGACAGTCCCACAGGAGGGATCACAGTGCTGATAAAAAGGAGATTTGGGGTGTCTGGCCATTAAAGAGGATGATGGAGGTGAGGATGTATTTTCTGCAATCACTGCTTTTGCTGGACCCCAGACTGCCCTTTTCAAGTAGAATTAAGGTGTTTGTGTATTTCAAATGCATTCCTTGGAAAGCATTTTGGGACAGGTATTTTTACTGGAGGTCACACTGTGTGGAGAGAAGGTGTTTGCTGCCAAACTGGGAAGCACAGGGTAGCAAGACACTGCCATTAAAGTTGGATCAGGCTCAGGCCCAAGTTGTATTTTCTCCCTCTGAAGTTTATTCCTAAATCTCAAAAGAAACTTGTTGTTTTGATAAAAATAGAAGAGAAAAGGTTAAGGACTGGTTGACCCTAATGTCTTCTATGGGGTTAATCTGATGCTGGAGTAACCCCATTCCTTTGAGGCTGAAACCAGAAACCTTAAACTGCCCTGATTTCATATAGAACTCTACACCAATTTAATTAAAATGTGTGTGAGGAGAAGTCAGAGAGATCCCAAGCCTTAATATTTTAATGTGGAAAATGTGATATAAAGATTAAATGTTTTAAAGATGAAATACAACTACGATTTAGCGAATAGCCTTTTTTATTTGTGACATTTCCATTTTGCAGGTTATTCCTTTTCAGTTTCTCTCTTCTTTTTGTGCCTTTGAATTTAGGCTACAGCGTCAGCTTATGCAGTCTGCCCCTTAAATGGTTTCTCCTGTAGTTATAATCACCCCAAATATAATTTGATAAATGCTTTAATTTCTTAAAATGCTTTGAGATACAATAACTGCCTCAGAATAGGCAGACACAACTCAATGATCACTGCCTGCCATACAGTTTGTACCCAACATGGATCATCTGAGAGGATTTCAGGGAACAGACTGGGATCCTGCCCATTTTCATGTGAAGTGCTGCAAGGGAATCTGAACACCATGGGAGTTTACAGTATGTGCAAATCCAGATGGTGGGAGTGAAAAATCAAGATAAGGCTGTAAGAAGTAAATTGATTCACCTACAGGTATGGTTACATGTTTGGGTAATGGAGTCCTGTCTCTTCTGGGGTTAATAAATGAGGTCACCTCTCTTTTTTCCATCTTCCATCCCAAATTGACTTGCTGTTTTGCTTTGCTACCTCAGCAGAATCAAATACAAACCAATTTTCTCGGTGCAAGGGTGGTTGTACCAGTCAGAGAGTGGGGCTGATATATCAGCATTCTCCCCTATCACCTCTCTCCAGCATTTTCCTCAGCAAGATTTTGCTCCCCCATTTCCCCAGCACCCTCCTCGTGCCAGGTGAGCAGTGAGAGCCAGGAAAAGAGAGGAGCTTTAGTATTTTTCTCTGTCAATTTTGCTCCACCTGCCTCAAGCTCTACCTTAAGTGTAAGAAAGGCAGCTGTGACATGAGAGCTGTTATGGTAAATGCTGGAGACTGCTGGAGGAAGGGATGACACCGGTGTGTCACAGCATAGCCTGGAGCAGACAGGCTGTGGAAATTGCATCTAAAGCCAGTTGTGATCCCTTCAGTAGCAGGCTGCTGTCAGCATCCACTGGCAGAGAGTGAGAGGAGATGCAGAAAGGAAACAGCAGTCCCCTTTTCTTTATGTACAGTCCTGCTGGATGTTTGAGCTTTCTGATAGATTCACGGGAAGAATAAAAGTGTGGGGATCTGTGGTGCTTCCTATGACTGAAATAAACTCTGTGTGTGTCTCTGCTCCTGTAAAATGAGGGTAGTGGCTCTGCCACTTTGTACTTGTCAAAGCAGCACTGAGCATCGGCCAGAAAAGCAGGGAGTATGCAAGGAACTGGAATAAAACAAAAGGCTCAGGGGCTGCTTGTCACCCCATCATGGGGCAAGTCATCTCACCAGGGCAAAAACCCCTTTTTGGTCACAGCAGTAACAGTGGGCATTAATATCACTGGGAGCTCTTGTGTCTCTTCTGACAATGAGTTCCTTAGAAGGATTTCCTCCCTTTGAAGTGGCTGCCTTGCCTGCACAGCAGACAGCTGCTTTCTGCCTGCTGTCTTGCCTGTCTGCTCCCCTACGTGCTGCTCTGTTGAAACACCCTGTGTTATTAGAGTCACTCTCAGCACCTGGCTGCAGGAGTGAATCAAAGTGTTGTGAAGGCAGCATATCAATTTGGGTTTGTGCCATGTAACAGTTACTTGGCGGCTAAGTGGGATCATTTCAAAGACACTTTTTCTTCCTTTTTCCCTATTTCTCTGTGCCCAGATCACTGCTTGAGCTGCCTTCCCCCTAAACACTACGTGCTCACCTTTTGTGACTGTCTGAAATAGAGAAACCTCTGCTCTTGTCAAAAGGATAAACTGAAACAGTCACTTATCTCTGGCTGAGGAATTCCACACTGGAGTGCTCCACCAGCACTTCCCGGTTGCCACAGCCCCTCTCCCAGCATCAGCCAGCTGTGGACCCTGCAGAGGGTGACTGACCCCCCATCTGTCACATCCCAGAACAACCAGGTGAACACAGATAATCAAAAAGTGTATTTGGAATTGTTGGTCCTTAGAGAATTCCCCAAAGTTCAGAAAAGGTTGGGATCCCTGGTGGTTGATTTCATGCTGTGTAAGAAGAGCTGTGTTCATAGAACAGTTAGGCTTGGAAGGACCTTAGAAATCATTGAGTTCCCTTCTTTTTTCTTTTTCCCCTGCTCTGAGCTGGCTAGTTACAGATCTCAGAAGTGAAATCTGCACTTCTCACAGCCCATGGTATCTGCATGGAGACTGCATGGATCTCACAAGTGCAGCAGTGCAGGCTTGCCTGCCAGTTAACAAGATTTTAGTAAATTCAAAAGACTGGAATGTCCCCGAACACAAGCCAAATTAATTCATATTTTAAAAGATTTCAGTCCTGCTCCCATCAGAGACAATGGGAATTAAGCCACTAACTTCAAAGAGCAGTGCTCTCTCTGTAGAGTGTATTTCATGCTTCTGCAGTCTTGGCTAGATTAGTGTAAATTAAACATTGGGTTAAGTTGCCAGAACCCATAAGCGCTCCATTAGGCTCTGGAGGATTTGGCTAATTTTAGTCAAATACTTACCTATTTTACAGAAGCCATGCAAAATTCCTCCACAGGCTGAGCCCACTGAGCCCTGCTAGAACACCACTGATGAATTTGTCCTCACAGCTCCTGCTTCTGCATTTTTGCAGGGCTCAGAATGCAGCCTTGTGCACCTTATGGATCCCTAACAACTATTTTATACCAGAGCACACCAAATAATTTCATGAGGCCTGCAGAGAAGGGGCTTTCACAAGTGCTGAGGGGCCAAATCAAGTGACACTGGGTGCCCACAGGGCTTCCCTTGCCTGCAGGGCCATCCTGGGAAGGGCTGCAGCAGCCTCCTCCCCGAGCTGCTCACTGTCCTACATCCTGTGAGTGGCAAACTGCCCCAGGGAGCTACAAGCTACATTTTTCAATCATCTCTGCTTTATGTTAAATACACTTACAAGCAGCCAAGTAGCATCCCCAGAGGGTCTTACTATGACAGAGGGATGTTAACAATATACTTCTGCCTTTTTTTTCTGCCTCTTTTTTTCTTTCAAATATGCTTCAGCTACAGCCATCCCTGAATAATCTCCTAATTAGTGAGGAGGCCTTGAGTTTAGCTTCACAGACTGCAGAGAGGGAGACCTGAGGTGCCATTTCCAAGCTCCACGGTGTAGGATTTTAGGGCCAGTCTGGACAAAGCCTTGCCTGATTTTCAAGCCTCATTTCTTCCCTGAGCACAGGGAATCCCATCACTGCTGTATGTCTCTGTTCCCATCTATCCAGGATGGACCTACAAAGGGTTCTGACACCTGATGGGAAGCACCAGAGCTTGTTTCCAGGTTTATACAGTGGCTGGACCCACTGCCTTTGCAGTCCCTGCCAGGACTGCAGGGTGTTCATACACATACAAACATCAGACTAATTAGTCATTTCTAAACTCATGACTCAGGCATTTACTAAAAGCATGTGTTCAGATAAAGGTAATACAGTGCAAAAAATAATACAGCAACATCCTGTGGGAAGGCAGAAAAGGTCAAGTACTGTGCTGCTCTTTGCTGAAGTGTTACACAGATTTTGTATGTGGAAACTTGACCACTCAAGCAGCTAATTGCCAGTGGGATGTCTTGCTGTACACATCTTCTGAGGTACTTTAATTATGCAAACACACCTTGTTGTCACACAGATATAAATAATGTTTAAGGCTCGTGTTCCTTTGATGTGCTGTGGGGATTATGTGGGGGTTTATTTCATTATGATTCCCCTTTGGGGAGAACATCATGTAATAAACAACACAGCACATCAGCAAAGGGTTTTTTTGCAGGTGGGTTCCCCCTCCCACCCCTTTAAATTATTTTTAAAAACCTTCTGGCTCTATTTCTGACTCCTCTTGAAAAATTGGGTACTTCAGCAAATTGCTCGGTTGACAAAAGGGAAAAAAATTGTTGTTTCAAAACAAACAATTATGATGACTTTGAAGCATAACATGGAATGTCTCATTGATTTTGTCCCAGAGGACTGGTGTAAAGAATGAATAACCAAATGTGCAACGGAGCATATAATATTAGTGCATGCACCATTTCTTGTGCAGTATTGTTTTAAATCCATTTGCTCACCTTTGCCCCCTGTGATCTCCTGCTATCAACAGGGGAAACACACACAAGCAATCTAAATACTTGGTTGCTTGTAAGAGAAAAAATTTCTCCCTATTCAAAGATAAAGTGGCTGAGTAGTGGCAGGAAAATGTTCCATTCCTTTCCCACAGTCTCTAAGAGGAGCATTAGAGACAGAGATTATAATTTCAACCTGCGGTGCTTGAATTCCTGGCCGCAAGATTTCAGCGTTTGTTGCTCTCCTGGAGAATAAACTTTACATTTAAACTCTGATTAGACCATAGAACTGGCACCAAGAAGCATTTTCCCCTTTTCTGCTCCTTATATTCAAAATGTGAAGTGCATTCTGAAGGGGCACTGTGCAAAAGGCCCAGGCAAAGCCCAATTCTGGAGACAGCCTCTCACTCGGGTGCATTCTGTTCACACAGCCCAGCATTCAAGAATTAGGAATTTCGAGTGTTAAAGCCAGAACAGGGAGCAGTAAATGATCAATTGTAGCAAATGTTCTGCAGTCATTTCTTCAAACACAAGTGATGCAGTATTTTGTCCCTGAGCTGAAATATCAATTGCCTATTAGGCTAGAAAAAAACTCAGTGCAGCTGTTGTGCTACCTTTGGATAGGGCTCTTTTCTAACAGATCAACTTATCTTCAGCCAAGGTATTTGCTTCTGTGATAGAGAATCTGTGTCCTCTAGGTTTCCTTTCAGCAAAGAAAATTTAAATTGCTTAAAAAATGGCATTATTCAGATGGCCAAAAATCGTTGAAAACAATCAAACAGGTGCTGTCAGTCTGAAAGTTTGATTCCTAATAGACTTGGAACTGAAATTCTCTCATTCATGTTTCTCTCTCTAGGTATGTCTGAAATCAGTTTCCACCACTGAAGTGGAACAGATAATTTATTGTCATGGGTTTCTCAGCATCTTTTCAGTGCTCAAATATTTCTACATGTATTTCCACTTAGGCTCCCTGCTTTGGGATTCTGATCCCTCTGTGAGTCAAGCCTCAGTCTCTTGGATGTGCTGATCAAATCCATTTTTTGACTGGAAGGATTCTGTTGAGTGACTGCAGCTTCTCCTCTACCCCAAAGATTTAACCATGGTGTGCCACAACCCCTGACAGACACGGTGGGAAACAGCATTTTTATATGACAAAACACACAATACCAGAGCCAAGACCATCCTCTTAGGCAATCCACTGGTTTTGGGGATTGTTCCCTAAATACTTTGGAAGATTTCAGCCTCTGTGTTTTCATGTTTGTGGGTTCCTGGTTGCCCTATACAGCTGCATTAACTGTGCAGGAAGAATAACCATTTTCTGTTTTCAGAGGTGCAGACTGACAGCAGATATATCTATTCAGCTCTGCTGGGCAGCAGGGCTCAGCAGTGGGCTAAATTAGCCCACAACATGTTATCCTAGCCAGATTTTCCAACAACCTGCTGTAAGGCTAACACACCCTCACAAGGTGTATTCAAAGGAGAAAGGAGAAATTTCAGCACGTTTTTCTTCCTGGGTTGATTATTCCTCCAATATTCCAGATCCTGTTCTATGGCCATTAAACCACAGCACCTCATTCTGTGCTCAAATCTACCTGTCCTTGCCTCCACATTCCTACAATGAATGAGAATGAAAAAAGAAATAATAAATTGTGACTGTGTAGCTCAGGAATATGCAAGACTGGTAGTTCAAAATAATTGTAATAAGTATTTGTAAAAATGTAGTAATTCAAGTGTATAAATGAAGGAAATTAAATGTCATGGTAAATTTACATAAAACAATGTTTAAAGCAGAAATTGGAATAAATATAATATAGATAAGTAGTAATCCTCTTCCTTCTTAACTAGGCCATTAATAAAAATTTTCAAGGACAGACTACAAAATATCATTAAAAATGGAAGGTCATATTAGAGACTAGAAAAGACTGATCCAGGAAAAACAAAGATCTGAGCCTAAATTTGCCTCCAGCTCTTCATCTTCCATGCAGTGGTTCCTACTGGAAGCCTACCTGTCCTAGGAGTCACTATATCCTGAGACATAATGGTGATATCAATTTGCTCTGGTCTTTTTTTCTCCCAACATTTTCAAGTTTGTTGGGTTTTGGTGGTTGTTTTTATTTTTTTTCAATTAGCATTCACTGTGGAACAGCATAAAATATTTGGCCATAGGTTTTTCTCTTTAAGAGTGCAGCAGAAAAGCCTTTAGAAATAGAAAGAATATAAGCTATTCAGTTTGGTCCTTTGAAATTAAGCCACTTGCAATTCATAAAGAAGCTATTGGAGATGACATAGCTGACATTTTTGCCTTGTATAAAGCTGCAAAGATAGCTGCTTTACAAAGACAATCACTCCTAAGAGTGGGAGCATTATTAGGTTTTCTCTTCTGATCTTCAAGGTGTAAATGACAGGTAACTTAAATACCCTGCCAAGTGCAAAATTTCTTCGCAAAACATCTCAAAAATACGATTTCCTGTTTTACGTAAGACTTCCCAATCCATATTATTTCTAATCCTCTAACGTGCATTCTTCTGTTTTCTCTATACCTGCAGGATTTCTCGTGAGCAGTGCATATGGCTTTAAGTATTAAAAAAGTAAATGGTGTCTTGAATAGCAGAATTAAATTCAGAAGCATCCTGCACTGATAGAAAATCACCTCTAAAATATATTCCTGCAGGCAGTTGTTCTACTAATTCCTGGGTACAGAGAAATATTGATCTAATCCCAAAAGTAACAACTGTCAGGAGAGTGAGGTTTCTGCGACCCACATCATGCCTGTAACTCTGACAAGACAGGAGAAGAGCTCTCCAGCAGGGAACAGAATCATGCTACTGTTTGCTGACATTCCCTTTGATTTTTTCCTGCCAGCCCTGTTGATCAGGTGAGTGCTAATATAAACCACCCAGCTGAGGCAGGTTCACAATCTCAGCACTGTGAAGACAGATGGGGGAAGAGAGAGTGGGTCAGATGACTTAAATGTGCCTTTTTTTTCTCATGAGGAATCTCTTCAGGCATAAAGGATGACTCTCTGCCCTCTTCTTGTCTAACAGTGGCCACAATGACAGATTTCAGGCAACACCAAACATGCATTTATCAAATCAGCCCTTTGCCAGTGCACTAATCTGCTCTGGGATTAGCATGCTTACCTACAAGTAGGACAAAAAGTAAGAACAGTGTTTGGATCCATTTCCCAGAGCAAATAACCCAGTCTGCAAGGTCCCAAGGTGCTGTCACCAGGATATAATCTGAATATAGGACTGTTTGATGAGGCAGCTGAGGTATCCTCTGTCTGAAGGATTTGTTTTCTGGAGCATCTGAAGCATATCTGAGTCTGCCTGAAAGGAAAAATCTTCCCAAAAGAGAGTAAGATGAGCAGAAAGGATGTTCCACACCCCCTAACTTCAGGGATCTGTGAAGGCAGGACCTCAGGCTTCTTTTGCAGCCAGCAAAAACTTCAGAAAGCTGAAGCACTGGAAGCTCAGCTACACTTGTCAAGAAATCTCAGAAGCCAACCAGGACACCTGCAAACCTAAACTTGGCTGTGTAAATCTGCCTCTTGTCTCCCTGTGCCCACAGGCCCAGAGCACAAAGGCATCAGCTTTGGGATCAAATCCATGAAGGGTTGCTGTGCTCTTTGAAGCTCACCAGCAGATGGAAGTTCAAACGGAGTCAAGCCTGAGTGATATCATCTCCTTTTGGATGTAACACCAGGTGAAATTGAATCTTTCACATGGTAACACTTTCAATCACACCAGGAGCCTTGTCTGTGGCACTGATGGGACAGTGGTAACAGCGCTGGGAAGTTTTCAGACAAACTGCCAGATCCAGGATTCCTTATTATTTTCCTGTGCTTTGCCCAATGAGATGTACCGATTTACAAAGAGGTTTAGGACTTGAGGGAGAGGGATCGATAGCTTTTTAGTGAATACAAAGTGCTATTTGTGACAACTCAAAATATAAAGGAGCCCCAGGCTATCCAGCTGTCACAGAGAGGGAAAAGCGCAAGATTCATCGCCTTGAAGGATGAGAAACTGATGGCAGAATTCCATTTGTATTTGGCTCAGTGGTTGGACTGGGTGACTGTGCACCCCTGGGTAAAAGGCACAGCCCAGGGAGATGAAACACTGTCGTGGAGAAGTCAGCTTTAGTCAGCTCTGGTATGGCTGTTGCAGGGCTCCCCAGACAGGCTCAGTGAGCTTTACTGAGCTCCACACCCATGGAGGCCCCTGAGCCTGTCAGGGAATCTTCCAGGGCAATGCCTTGGAAGGATCTACCACAGGCTGTGGGAAAGCCTCAGAACTCAGGGTGAGCAAAAAGGCTTCCCCAGGGTGCTCTGCAGCACTTTGTTAATTACCTCAGTTTTCTTTTCCCATTGGCCTGTGGGCCTTGTCCACCTCTACTGCTCATGTATGTCCCTGGTTTCTCCTTTCCCTGTTTCTCCATTCATTGTGGTATCTCTGGTGGTCTGCCCTTATGTCCCCTATAGGTTATAACCCTTTGCCTGGCCCTTGTATTGCCCATTGCCCTCAGACCATGGGCCTCTGACCTATAATTAACCCTGGACATTCCTTTGATCTGGGTCTTTCTGTCCCTGGAACCTTCAGTGTGAGTCTGCAAAATAAACCTCACTGGAACTTTATACAGGAGACCCTTCCTGCCTTTCTTTGCTGACTTATCTGTGCTGTGGGCTTGAGTGACTGCTGTGTGCCCACCAGAGTGGCTTCTCCAGAAGAGATGCTTTTCAGAGAGGGTAGCAGCAACTGAGTTAAGTGCCTTAAGTTGTAGCTTTCATGTTTTTCAGATTCTATGCTGCCCAGGGGTGCAGTTCTGAGCCTCACATTCAATGTCAGTCAGCTCTTCACAGAGCAGGGAGACAAATCCTTTTCCTGACCAAGGACAACTTTCAGGCCCCAAAGCACAAACAAGGGTGGCTGAAGGGAGGAACAAGAAGGCTGGGACCTCACAACCTGAAGCTAGAATTGGACAATTAAACCCCAATATGCAAATAGACCAAAACTTATAAAAATGTAAGACCTTTTGACCAGTCAGCCATTCTGTGACCATTTTGGGCCCACCTTGGGTGTAGCCCTGGTCAGACTCTTGTCCTGCCCAAGGTGTATCCTGGAGGTCTTTCAATAAATACCTACTTTATTCTCTTATCTCTGTCCAGTCTCAGTTCCAGGTCAGCCTTTCAAGGCATCACAAGCACCCCCCATCCTCACACTACTGCACACTCCATAAGTCAGGACACAATCAGACAAACTCCTGGGAAGGAGCTCATTGCCCAAGTACCAACTTGCTGCCTTTTCCCAGCACAGGCTGCATGCAGGTGGGATTTGGGAGGTGCATCAGATCCAGTGTGTGCACACGAACAGCCTGGTGCAGCCTGGGTGCACAGTCACAACTCCCAGATAAAAATGAGGCTTTCTGCAGCCACACTGCAGGTTTCAATTATGCACTGGGTCGGTCTGGTGCTCTGCAGGAGTGTCTGACCTGCTTTACAAGTACTTCGTGCTACACAGCAAATTCTTGGTAGCCCAACATGCCTTGGACCAAGTGAATCAGAGAGTGGATTTGATTTATGAATGAGATGTAGAAATGCTGCACCAAGTGCCTGCCAGGAATACAGTGCTGTGCGGAGATCTGGTTAAAAACAGTTTTGTTTTGTTCAGAAGGGCATAATCCTCCTTACATATACAGAATTCACGATCCCCACAGGAATAAAGGAAGGAAACAAACGCAGGTTTTCCCTTCCTGGGTGCAGAGATATTAATTAAAATAGATTAATTTAATTTAAAAGAGCCACATCTTCCTTAGGAGAATTTGAGCAGCATTCCCAAGTAGCCTGTGATTCAGTAAAAACATGTCTGGCAAATAAAAAATTGAATTGCAATGATAGATACTAAAAAGGAAAAAATATCTTGTTATAAAAAAGAGAATTATTTGCACTTAAGACCATCTGTTTCTTCTGCTCATGGAGTTTAGATTAAAGTAATTTATTTCTGTCTACTAATTAGGACTATTTATTACTGACTTCATACAATTTTGAATTATAATTCTCACAATACTTATTTTAATATGGTATCAGCACAAATAAAGGCTGACCCTTGAGAATCTCTGGAAAACAGGGAATAACATCAAATCCTAATGAAAGTGGTGGCAGTTACCATGCTTTAGAGACACTCTCAGCAAGTTGTAGAATCAGATGGTGTCAGCTGAATTCTCGTTCCTCAGAAATTGCCAAGCACAGTGCACTGGGGAGAGATAATCCAGCAATCATAATTGGGAGATCAGGCAAACAGGAAACCTGAGAATTGCTGCAAAGTTTGTTCCACAAGTATTAACAGCGAGTGTGGAAATATTTATCCCTGAAATCCAATTAGAAATTAGCAATTCAGCTGAAGTCTGTGTAGAAATGAAAAAGATGATCAAATATTCACCAAATTGCTGTGATGAGTTTTGGAACGGAGCAATTAGAGACAAATGTTTCTTTATGGTTTCTTTAGGGTTTCAAACCCACAACATTTTATGTGTGGAAAGCAGAGAGGGAGACAAACACTCAGCTGGGAGAAATCTTTTAGCAGTATTAGAGGGGTTTGAGCCATACCTGCACTGTGGTGCTTCTCAGAGCTGTGACAAGCTAATTGATGGATAATGAAAATAATCTCTCTCACTTCTATGAGGAGCCTTGATGCAGCAAGTTAGGTGGAAGTGACATCACCAGACAAAAGTACACAAACAGGAAAATTTTAAAATAATCTTGGCCTTTGAAGTAATTTTTCCTAACTGTTTCTGGCTCCTGATGCCCAACAAAACGTTATCTCATTGAGAGAGGCACACCAAAGAAAGCCAAAAAGACACAGCTTTCAAATGGAGTATGAAGCCTGGCCTGAGAAAAAAAGAGAGGTGCAGTTAAAAGAGCACAACATCACATGAGCTGAGATAAAAAAAAAAAAAAATTCTTTAGAACAAAATATTTGTGAACCAAAGTATTATTTTTATTACATCCTGTTACTAGCATTAACTGGTCTTCAAATAAGGATCAAATTTCCTAAAATCTGTTGGGTTTTAGGTGAAGAAAAATCTTGAAACTTTTAAAAATAAGTAAAGGAGCAGTAAATAATGGGGATTTGAATATTTTTTGTCCACAGTTGCTTTATAAAAATTCTAGTTCTGTATGGGACTTAAATGAGCCATTTCCTATTGGCAATATGTCATTAGCATCATCCTAATCATTCCCACCTAATCTCATCTGATTCTCTAAGGACTTTTTCCTCTGGAGTAATTGCAATTCTCATTTCACCAAGTGGAAATACTGAGTCAGGAGTGACTGTTATCCTACAGCCCTCCAAATAACTCTTGCATCATTTCTTTTTTAATCAGGCTTAGCTTGAACAAATATCCTTGTTTATAGAAATGCATGTACATAACCTCTACAAATTACTAAACAAGATGCTTATTAGAGGCACAATTACCATTATTAAAATAAACAGCTATTTTCTGTGGTGTCCTTCAAAGAGAGAGAGCTACTATCATTTGTCACCAAACCTGTTATAGCCCAGGAAGTATTTTATAACCATTGTTTTTTATCTCAGATAGAACTGGTAATCTGCAGGTATTAATCTCAGCATTGAAGAGCATCACCCTGCAAGGTAAAATGGCAGAAACATGCTTTTTGGTCAGGTGGTGAGTGTGTGAAAGCTCTGAGGTGGCTCTTACCCTGCATTAGATACAACCTGGGCAGTGAGGATTCCTACCTGTCCATGCAGGGAGGACACCAGCATCCAGAAATGTGTGACAGTCTCACAGGAATTCAGGGAGTAAGGAGCAGAGTGGATTAGATTAGAACCTGGAGGAAATCTCAGAGCAATCCCATGGAAAATTTAGATCTGAAAGTTGTCTTGGTGAGGGACCCTTCAGAAAGTGTAACATCAGGAACAGGGAGCAGATTAAAGATGATTCCAAACCCAGCACCACATATCCATTTCTCTTATTTACCTTGTGCTGAGCAGGTTTCAAGATCCCTGAAAAAAGGATTTCAGATTTGTGGCTGCAGCAATCCCCAGAACAGGTGTCATGACACACTTCCCAAAAATGATCTTCCCAAAAATGACCTTCCCAGTGCAAACCCTCTGCATGTGTTATTTCACACAGTAACTCCACACGTGCCCTCACTGAGCAGCTCAGGCTGGCACTGCAGGGCTCCCTAAGAACTGGGATCTCCCACTGGAAACCACCAGCCAGGTGCTCCCTGTTAGCAGGGGAGAACAGAAAATTGTGAGATTCTATGGCAAAAAACCTATTCCTGACACCACATGCAGGTTTTACCCAAGGACTCACCCCTGTGAAGAGCATTCTCAGGCAGTTTCCACACAGTGCTGTGTGGGTTAACTGAAAACTGTGTGGGAATGATTTCAGTGCAGCTTAAGGCAACCACAGCTGACAGTGTGAGCTCCCAAGCACTCACCCAAGCACACTTTCAACCAGTCTGAACACAGCAGAGCTTTTCTGATTCAAGCAGTGAACACATTGCTTTGTAGATGAGGCACAATAACGAGTTAAAAACCCTCAACTGATCAGCTTCACTACGAGTCCCACATGCCTTTAAAGAGATTCTCCTTGTAGTGAGTGGTTTCCCCTCCTAAAGGATGCTGGAGCTCTGATCATGAGACAGCCTTTGCCCATGGTGACACAGGGACTTGTTTTGAGCCCACTCTCTGTAAATCATGGAGGTGGGGTGTGAGGCTTCTGACAGCACCTTGACATGGTCTCCACTCTGAATTTCTACCAAACACTTTCTAACTATGAAATTAGCAGTCCCTGATCTCCTGACATCCTGTTGAACATCTGTTTTCCAGTCTGGACAGAGGCTCTCAAATCCCAGTTCATTTGCTTTGGGGCTGGTTTTGTCTGGTCTCTCCACACAGGATGAATAACCTTCACTCAACTACTTCAGCTATGAAACACAAGCCAGAGACCCCTTTGATTTCACAGCATATCTGAAAATTTCCATTTTATGGATTAAAGGCCTTGAATTTACAACATAATCTTCTTGCCTTAGGAAGAGCTTGTTCTGCTGTGGTTTTGACCATGAGACAAGTGCTATTGCCAAAGAAGATGGATTTTTCAGGCAGTTGCTTCATGAGGGGCAGAGACAGAACCTGTGTGATTAACTTGAGTGATTTGATCCTTGTTCCATACCAAGAATGCAAGGAAAAGTTAGTGCCCACAATCCTTGTCAAGTCTATGCCTGGCAGCACTTTCACCCAATGCTTCAGATATTTCTATGCATGTGATGTGGCAAAGTACAGGAAGGGTTTTAAATTGGATTTAAGTACAAACAGGTTTAAACTCCTCTCCCACTCAGAAGCAAAACTTTCAGCTGAATCATGACATGATTTGACAAGGCCATACAATGATTCAGCTGCAGAACCTGCCAGTCCAACAGCAAAGACTTCAGTCTCTGCTTCAAATTGCGGTGGCTACAGGACTGTCCTGAAGGCAGACCCAGCCTACCTGCAGTTAACTGCAAACTCTGATGTGTCCAGAGCAGGCATTCACAGAGCCTCATAACTAAAATCCAAGAGACTTATGAATCTCTCATTAGTTTTTAAAGCTATTGTCCCCTACCTATTTCACGGGTTTTTTTCATTTGTTTGTTTGTTTTTCTTGAATAGGACATTCAAGGAAAACTGTATAAGAATATTGGCAGCATTCAGCATAAATATTCAAGATATAGAACCATTGAATGGTTTGGGTTGGAAGACACTTTAAAGATCGTTTCAGTCCACCCCCAGCCATGGGCAGGGACACCTCCCACTGTCCCAGGCTGCTCCAAGCCCCAATGTCCAACCTGGCCTTGGGCACTGCCAGGGATCCAGGGGCAGCCACAGCTGCTCTGGGCACCCTGTGCCAGGGCCTGCCCACCCTGCCACGGAAGAATTTCTGAATCAAATTGTTTCAGTAAATACTATAATGGGAAAGACATAAAAATCTGTTTGTACAAATTTGAGACATTTTTGAGTAGGGAGGAAAGAATATTGATGTTCCCACCTTTCAGTATCCATGAGGGGTTTTCACATCCTTGTCTCTCTCCTTTAAGTAAATGCATTCCAGGCAAGTTCCAAGCAATATTTCATGTTCCTTGGCTTCCTAGGAACATACCAATGTACTGGGTTAGAAGTGTGTCTAATTCATGATTCCAGCTTTGATGGACATATAAGAAAAGCACACAGTGATGTTCCTCCCAGCTGCAGGAAATTACAACTTGTATTAAGAGTCCTAATATAAAGGAGTTTGTCTAGATATTCTTTAAAGCCTGTTACCATTCTATTTTGCAGCAATGAGCTCCAGATTTTAATCAATCTGCTTTTGTGACAAAGGGTTATTATTGTTCCATTTGTTTTGTTGTTTCAGTTTTTTTAACTCCTACCATTGGATAATTCCATTTGATACTGACTTCTTCTTACATCATGATAAAGTAAATATCAGTTTTTGGTTCCCTTTCAAAAAACACTTAGAGTTTCACCATTGCCTTCATTGTGTTCTGGTGTCAGTGTGTTTTTTCTGGGCTGAAATTATTAATCTATTTCACCTCTCCTTGGACACAAGGCATGGAGTTCATGTCACCCATGTCTATTCCTATAGTTCTATTTTAGTCTTCCTGGGATGGGTAAACAAAGTGTATTGAGGATGGAAACAGGCCTTTCTTTTTGATCAGCCAGAGGAGGCCTTTTCCTTAACTGAACACTTGTAAAGGTAGAACACAAGTCCGTCTGGCCATTTAATTTCTCTGCCTTCAAAGGGATGGATTTCACCAACATTTTGAAAATGTGTTTCCTAAGCTTGGAGAAATCTGCTAAGAAGCCTTGAACTGCATTACCTTGAGAAAAGCCAGCATCTCACAGGATCAGACTGTGAAACGTTATCTACATCCAGGGTTACAATGACCCTTTTATTACACTGCCTTTAGACTTAGAGGAAAACAAAACAGAACCCTGGAGAGTTAATATTTTCAAAACAGCCCCAGCTGAAGACAATCAGTGCAGCTTTTGATAAAACTGATCAAAGGACAATTCTTGACAGCTTGGAAACATGAAATGCTATTACTTGCCCTCTTTTAGTTTTGCTCTTTCTTCTCAGAAGACCAGTGTTTGTTTTGCATAGTAGCAAACATTATTCCTGTGGTGTTTAACTTTTGCACAGGAGCCTTCCTTTCATTACACCAGAGTAAAAGCAGTGTGAGATTAGCATGAGGTTCTTTGTCTTCTGCTGTAATAAAACCTTTTCATGATTTATCTTTCTTTTCTTTCTCTCTCTTTTACCTCTTGGCCACAATTTGCACATTAGCATCTTCTGCTATTGTCTTTACATTGGATGAGAATCCCCTTAAAATATTCCCACAGAGCTGCTATTTCTCCTCTTTTCATTATTTCAAATTGAAAGTGGTTAAGATAATGTATTTGGCATCAGACTTACAGAGGAAAAAAAAAAAAGAAATAGGGAAAAAAAGGCCTGGTGAATTGCTATGATCATCTCAAGGACAGCTTGTGTTGGGGCACCAAGGCCAGGGGAAGAGGGCAAATTGCTGATCCCTTTTAAATTGTGGTACTAATCAAGGGCTACAGAGGTCCCTGCAGACAAGTGACCAGGAGCAGCTTAAAACTGCTTCCCCTTAGGCTTAGTACAAAAGTTGCAGGGCGTGTGTCTCAACTCCCTGCCCTCTCACAGGAGGGGATGCCTCATTTGGCCACCTAGCCCTCCAGAAAGGCCCACAGGATTCTAATCTCTCTTTCATAATCTCTAATTAGTCACCTCTCTCAGCACTTCTCCTGCCATTTGAAATCAGGATGCTTTGCAGATATTGGCATGGAGATTAAACCAAGCATTCAGCTGGCAGCAGTCCACAGGCTGTGTAAAAAGCTTTTTGGGCACAGTTTCTGCTCTCTTAGACCAGTGAAAAACTACAGGAAGTCTGAAGATCTCAGTGGCAAACCTTCCTCTACATTCAAGAATGCTGAGGCTGTAAAGCACAATACAGCCCTTCTAATTCCTGTAAACCAAACGTTGACATAACTAATACAGAAATGCTTGACTGACTGAGGGACCAGATAATGGAGGTAATTTCTAGTCCATCAGATCTCTATATTAGTTATTGCCCTCGGTTTAGTTTAGAATTGCTTTTTAAGCTTCCCTATTTAAGTTAGTAGCTTTAAAATGCAAGTTTCTGCATTCTCAATTCATTGCTTCTTATTGAGAATTTGGGGCATAAAGAAGCAGCATTATCTCCTCATTTTAGTTTAGAATAGGGAGCAAAAATACCTTGTAGATTGTTTTTTGTTCACAATGAGGACCTGAAAAAACCATGAAGACCTTTTTGCTCCCTGGTTTCCTCATTGGTGTACTGGAGTTCAAAGCCTTTCCTTTCCCACCCGGGATACTGTGCCTGCACCAGCTGCTGGTTGGTGTCTGGTATCAAGAGGAAAAAAAAATACCAAATACCAAACATAATCATTCATGAACAATAATTCCCTGGGCAACACATCTGTGAAAGCTCTTTAGGTAACATCCTGCCTCTGAACACATTGACAGAGGGCCTGACTGGGCACATTTCCTACACAAAAGCTATTTATTTGTTTGGTTTTGGCAAAGAGCTGTCTCTGCTTACACCTCAAAGGGATTCAAGTCACAGTTCTGACTGACTGGGGAGAAAGCCATCAGTGTCAGTGGCATCCTGAGAAAAATATCTTCTCTTTCCAAGGAAAAGGGCAGGTCTACCTAGCAGGCAGTGTGTTCTCCCCAGAGCCAAAGACGTGGAAAAATGTGCAAGACTTCATTTTCATTTTTCTTAAAAACTGATCCAAAAGAAAACATCTTACAATGTTTTTTAATGATTGATAATTTTTTTTTTCTATTGGAACTGTCCTTTTTCATTAAAAATGCATTTTGGCAGCACTGTATCTTTCACTTGGAGAGCTTTCCACAAGAAAAACCTCAGAAAAGTGTAAGGTAGCAAATGCTGCACTGGCACATTTCATGTGAGATACAGGGTGATTTCATGACCAGCAACACCAGGGGAGGGTACTTTTCTAACAGTGTATTTCCTTATTTATAATAATAATATCTGTGTGCTTGAGCACATCCCAATTCCAGTGTGTAAGGATGTGTGTATACACTCCCTACACATGCTTCCCAAAGAAATACCATGGTCTTGGTTTGGAAAGACAGGTGTCTGCCAGGGAAAAGCCAGAGCCTCTCTTGAAATGGAGAATGTAAACCCCCTCCCTCTGAATTACTATAATTTTGAAATTAAGGGGCTCTCAGGCAAAGATATGGGAACAGGAATAATAGTCCTTTACTAGGAAAATTTAAAAATAAGTATGTAGTAGTACAAAAAAGCAAACAAACAATAAAGAAAACACTGACAGAGTCAGAACACGACCTGACACCCTGTTGGTCAGGGTGTTGGTATCAGTCCAGTCAAGTCCTCCTGCAGTGACAGATGTGGTTCTGTTGGAGCAGAGATGATCCTGTAGAAGGGTGCAGTTT
>JBBMKD010000025.1:4161735-4173538 GCA_037834095.1 Argya squamiceps
ATTGTCTCAGCCCTGCAGTGAGCCTGGATGGCCCATGGACAGCAGAGATCCCCTGGAGGGAGGGTGGGTCAGGGAAGGGATAAAGACCTGGTTTTAATAACTGGTAATGGAACACACACTGCTGGTTACATCTCACATTGCAAGCCAAGACAATCATGCTTTGGAGGAAACAAGGAATGAGCTCTTTGGGTGACCTGTCAGGCAGAGCCAAAATGGGCCTTTACAAACCTGGAACAAGCTTCAAGTTGGGTTTAGTGCTATCAAGTTCCATTTTGCACGTTTGAGACAACTGATAATCCAAGGAAGGTGCTCCAGACCCAAAAAGGACTTGAATTTAAATAAATTACAGTAGGTCCAGTTTCTGTGCCCACATGCTGGAAAAAACTGCAGCATACCAGGACCCCAGGAACTTCTCTGATTCCAAGTGTTTGGGATTTTTTTACTTAAAAAGGATCTTTTAGCCATTCCCACAACTTCCTTGCCCCAAATCTGTAGAATCACTAAAGAGCTGCCCATTGACTTTGGTGGAACCTGGATCAACCTCTGAGAGTTATGCCTTTCCAAAGGACGTTGTCATTGCAAGGCAATTAATTTACAAAATGAATGGATTTGGATGTAATTTTCTCCCTCTTAAAGCTGAGTAATCCTATGGACCTATGTGTTTTTATTTCCTACCAGAATCACCAAAATGGATTAGATTCTATTTGCCTTCTACTGTACCTGGCATTTGAACAAATCCCATCTTAATTCCTTTCTTACTTTGATAGTGGCTTTGGCAATTAGATTCATGTCCCACCTCCACTCTGGCATTTAAAGTCCCTTAGAATGAAACAAAACAAAACAAAACAAAACAAAACAAAAACAAACAAACAAACAAAACCCACTCTTCCTTCCTATTTCTTCCTTACCATTCTATAAACTTCACCATTCAATAAACTTCATGACATAATGCAGCAATGTAGAACCAAAAAGGAGTATTTCATTCTGCAGAAACTAAATGAAACACAGAGAGTGAGAAAGCAATTTAATTGCATGCAAGTCAACATACTTTTGATGTCATGCTAAAAACTAGTGGTGCCTTCATTTGCTATACACATATTTATCCATCCTGTAGGCTGTATATTACTCTAATTATTCTGTTTGCTGCAAACACTGCCTATACATCACGTTGTGTTCTCTGGTGACCAAGCTCAGGAAGCAAGGACTTAAATTTACCTGCTACAATTTTCAGGGAGGCTCAGGACACTTTCAGTTTATCTCTGTGACCAAGGAACAAATAGTTCTTCCATTTTTTAACCCTTCTGCCAGCATCCTCCTAAACATTATCTCTGCCTTGCCAGCTGTCAGCCTCATTCCAAACTCCTCATGTGTAGCAGTCTCTCTTGCTGGTGTAAAACCCCAACCTCCTCCCCAGCTCCCCAGGAGCTGCTGCCCTTTAACACCAGCCCTCTTAATGCTTGCTCCTCTTGCCCTTCCTGCAACCTCCATGGTTTAGAAGTCTGTTTCTCAGTGGAAGTGCCATTTTTGTGTAATCATTGGTTTAATCCCTTTAAGAGTCTGCAATCTCCTCCCTGGATAGGTATTGAACATCTCTGTGAAAAAAAGTCAGATTTTCAGATCCACTTTCCCTCTCTAATCTATAGCTGTTAAAGACATTCACTGCTTTGCCTTTCAGCCTCCTGCTTTTCTCAGACCAGAAATTGATGGAGGTGGCCTCTTCTATTTTTTACTTCTCCTGAGCATTGACTTTTTCTGATAAGGCTGGCTCTCCTCACTAACCCAGGAGGTTGCATAGTCCTGTTACCCAGGTAAAGCTTAATCCTTCTCCTTTTGTGCAGCCCTAACTATTAGATTTTTAGCTGATTTAAGCCTGCACAGTTCCATTGAAGGTGGAAAAGTTGCACTGGAACAGTGTGCTTCCTTGCTGTCAAGAGGAGTTTGGATAGATAAGCCTTGGGGAGAAAAAATATAGAGACCCATCTTCTAGACATTTTAGTAACTAGGAAAAGAATTCATTTACTAAAATGCTTGTGACAGGAAAAGGCGTGTTGAGTCTGACTTTCAGAGGTCATTTTTGTTTCAAC
This sequence comes from Argya squamiceps, assembly GCA_037834095.1. Classification (NCBI taxonomy): domain Eukaryota; kingdom Metazoa; phylum Chordata; class Aves; order Passeriformes; family Leiothrichidae; genus Argya; species Argya squamiceps. The sequence goes on from JBBMKD010000025.1 coordinate 4,163,820, forward strand.
TACATTTACTGGGGTTTTTTTACTCTCTTTCAATGAATGCCCCAAGTGCATGAGCTTTACTTAATACCAGTACTAATAAAATGTGATATTAAGTTAAAATATTCATATTCCCCAAAGCAAAACCTGGGCTGCACACCTGATCACAGTCTATACAATACCAGGTGATTTGTTGAATCACCAGTCTTAAAGCAGAACTTGGACTCTGTGTTTAATGTAATCACCCCCATTGTCTAATTCTGCTGATTTTTGACTCTGCCCTAAAATACCAGGACTATGTATTTCAGTGGAGCATTAAAACCTGCTTGCCCCTGTAACACCTTTGGTCACTGTTATAAGCTCAAGGACTTTGTGTGAGTTATTTCCAATGTGGATCCTTGAGACTAAAATCAAGTAAGAAGGGTATAATTAGTCAGTGCTTCATACACCCAGTTTCAGACACTCACGACAAGCTATTTATAGATAGCAAAACACAAAAGATGAGGAAAAAGACACTGGCATGTCTATGGGGTGCTCATAGATATTTCAAACAAAACAAGGGTAAAAGTCATTATGCCAATGTCTTATAAGATAGCTAATTTTGGTTCAATTCCTCTCATAAATCATAAGGACTTTGCTGGATAATTTCTCTAAGGAGAATGAACTACTGGCATGACATAGCCCTTCCATGATATTTGCTAATACTCTTCTCTGTCAAACTGTGAAGTTAAATGTTTTCATTGTTGAGCTAAAGAAGCTTAACATTAAAAACTTATGGCTTTAATACTGAGATTTACTTCTAGAATTCTTTTGAAAAGCAATATCCCCAGGTACTTTATAAAAAAGCCAGACTCCATTTTCAATAGCTTTTGCTGAGTTTTTTATCTGTATTCATCCTCCAGATTGTGCCATTATAAATAATTAATCAATCAGCATCTGCTCTGCTCACAAAAAAACACATCTCAAAATTGACTGTTGGCCTGATTCTGCACCTCTGAAGAGGCTGAGAACTTTGTTTGTGGCTTCTATCAGGAGAGGATGGAGCCCTGAGCACCAGCCCCAGCACAGCCTTTGGGTATGTGTGCAGCCTGACCCATGGCAGGGCAGGCATTGCAGCCTGGGACTGGAATCTGAGTGGCACTTTAAAAGGTGTGCTTCTAAACTGTGTGTGCTGCTTGGAAATGTATAAATATAATTTTTAAAAGTTAAATATAATTTAAATATAATTTATAAAATCAGTGAAATGGGTTGAGGAGTATTTCAGATCAGCTTGAGACCTCCCATGACATCCTCAGGCTCTCCTTCCCCTGGCTTGAGGGGAAGGAGAATTCTGGGGAATTAATTTAGTAATGGGGAAGTCATCCAGGCTCAGACATTTGGATGCTTTGCTGGATTGGGCTCTTCAGAGTTACCAGAATCTCTTGGATGTCTTCAGGTTGAGTTCTGAGCCTCACAGAAGAGATCTGAGCATTGCAGAAGTCCATGTAAATGGCAAAAAGACAATTATTTCCCAACATTTTCCGTGTCTCCCCTGTGGCACTGCAGGCCCTGTGCTTCTCAGGCTTGGCACCTCTGTTCCTGACTCTTCCTTGGGAGTTCATCCACCATGCTTGGATGAACACTAATCACACTTTTGACTCCTTTGCCATCAATGGAGTTGCAGCAAAGCACAATTACCAAAATTTCTAGGAGCCACTAAACACTATTAAAATGTCCTGCACCAAATCTTGCCTCTTTCCTGTCTCTTTGATGCCTTTTCAGCCATTAATTTAGACATTCTGTCTTTACACTCCAAGTGAAGTTAAACATCCTCTAAAACACAGATGATTTTTACAGTCTGTTGTGGGAGAAGAAATAAAAAAGAAGAAAACCCAGCTGAAATGCTGACTGCACTTAATTGGCTGATCCAGTAGAAAACAGCACAGCCTGTGCTCAGCCCAGATACCCTGGACATGGAAAGGCCATACCAGAGCCTTGTGACATTGTGTAACACTGAAATGTAGTGCCTAAACCAATCCTGAAAGAGCTTTACAGAGATAACAAAACATGGAGAACATGAGAGTGGCCAGCACTTACCTTGTTGCCATTTCCCACACAGTTATGCAGTTTTCTTTGCTTAGATTTTCCTCCCTTTCAGTGCTCTGCCAAGCCCCATCTCCCACACTGCCATCACACTTAGGGAAATCTTTTTGCCTCTTTTTGCAGAGTTCATATAATTTTCTTTCAAGAAAACACTAGCATTGCATTGACCTGATTATAAGATTTACTGCATGCTGGTGAGTCAAAAACCATAGGATTCTTTGGTTTTTTTATTCTTAAATTCACGGGATTCTTCAATATAGAATATGGAAGTGGGAATCTAACATTTTTAGTTTGTTTTTTTGGGTTTTTTTCAGGCTGAAGATGGCATGGTTGGCTTTACATAAATAAGAGGAAAGAAAGTTTTTTTAATTCCTTATATAATACAGCCAAGCTTGTGAAATTAAAGCCACAGGTAGCACAGAGTCCCTTTCTCTCTCCCTTTGTCACCTACCAAAACCTTGTTCTGGGTCACATGAGGAGCTGTGACTTAGCTTGATTAGCATTCTCCTAAACACTGTTTAATCTTGCCCCTTCTCTACTCTTCATTAGTGTCCAAAAATCCTGCTTTGAAGTGAACATCAGGAATCTTATGTTTTCAACAGTTCCACTTTCAAAAAAACCCTGCTACTTTCATCACTTACTCAGCAACAACTAATACCCAACTTTGGAATTTATATGGGCAGGAGCTCTGGAACCAAGACTGCTGCAAAGACATTGCACATTTCTTATCGTTATGCCCCTCATTTTGCTAGTTAGTCACATATTTAATGCCAGCAGGGATCTCTTCAGAATTGCCTTTGCTTATTTTGCTTTGTGCAAGATACTGCATGATCATTATTCAGGGTTGTAAATAATTCCTAATTACATCTCAAGGGGGCCATTTTACCTACCTAATTCTTGAAGAAACTACTCTCTTCTGTTTATACAAGCTTAGGCCATATATTTAAGCTGTGATGGTACAAGCATTTATCTGTGCAGGAACATCTCATAGGGGGCCTGCTCCTGTTTTCACATGGCTCACCTGCACAGGAACACAGGGAATGAAGCTATGGGTATGAGGGGTTCTATCCTTCACCAAAAAAAAAAAAAAGAAAAGTTTAAAAATGATTTTGCCTTCAGCACAAAGTGCTCACAATGAAGAACATGTGGTTAATGAACAAAAGCCTTTTACTTTTTCCCTTTAACTCAGGCTGTCACTATTTTCATGTTTATTTGCCAGATGCATCCCAGCTGCTAATTAAGCTTGAACAAATTAAGGTGAATTGAATCTTGCCTGAGCATCTGCTGTTCTCCTATTAGTATGGCAGGCAATGAAAAGAAGATGATGCTACATCTTTAAAAAGGCCATTTATACTTAAAATGACTTCTTACTATACACTAATAGAGAATGTTTTTACACAACTAAGACTGTGTAAGTCATAAAATATTTTGTAGGATGTGCCAGTGAGTTGACCTGTATTACAGTTCTAGCAGTTTCCTTGGTAGATGCTCATAATATGCAAAATTAAGAATAAAGTTTTAAATTATGCTCAGAGATGAGGAAAGAGCCAGGTATCAAACACTCTACAAGATGAGTGGCTTGATCAGGTGTAGCTTCAATTCCTCTCTGGTTTTGGCAAATCTCCCAATAAGTTAGAAAAAAAACCAAAGTAGAGCCAGGCATTATTCTGTGAGGCTTCTTTCTTAGAGAAAGGAACTGGCTTTTGTGGGACTTGTGTGAAAACAGCCCCTGTGCAGCCCTTAAAATGGGAGGTAGAACAAAATGTTTGACAGGGTCTGTCTGTGCCAAGCACACAGGAACTGCCTAAGGAGCTCCAGGGTCCTGGTTCTTTAAAACTGAAGTTAATAGAGTTAAAAAAAAGAACACAATATTAAAAATAGTTATGAAAGGGAAGCAAAAAGTAAGTCATTTTGATCTTGGAGACCTTTTAAGGTTATTTTAGATGCAAAGAAAATCTCTTCGTAAAAGAAATGTAAAAATGATTAAAACTCTGTGCCTTGAGAAGGTGCAGAGTTTCCTTTTACACGATTTGTAGCAAGTCCTTAAAGTGATAAAATCTTAAATATTAGATGTGCATCCTTTAGGACTTTCATTTCATTTTTATACTGAAAAGAGGCTAATAAAAGTTCACGGTAATCAGAAATTGTGATAATTGCCACTACGAAAATTCTCTGTTAAAACTTGGTGCTGTCTGACAGAAAAGTTAGTGAAAATTCGTCAGAGTTAATAAATTTGCTTATTGCACAAGAGACAGTTGGAAAGGGAAGTTTATAAATGTAAGGGTGCAGAAGGCAGAGGCACAGTTCCTCAGCTGTAAGCATGATCCATGTAAGTTTGTAAATGGTGGATTGTGGCAATTAAAACTGAGGATGCACAACGGTAAAACTGCTGAAATAATGTCTCCTGCTCCAAGCCTTCCCACAGGAACGTACTGTGGAAGGAAAATCTAAGGGGCTTTATATCCAATAATTAATGTTCTTTTGCTTAACACCAAATGAGAGCCAAAGAAGCATTTCCTGTCTAAAGTTGATTAACTATTAATGCCTATTGAGCTAAAGAACAAATCAAGAGGTATTGATCCAAAATTGGGCAAATGTGTTTGTTTTATTCAGCCCAGCCAAATTTTGTTAGTTCATAGTGGTAAACTCAGCACCATGAGAAGAGTAGTTAATGATAAGGCTCTGGAGATCTTAATGATGCTTGGTTGGCTGGGAGAATTACCTGAAACACATTTATGTACTTGGATAAATTAATCTTCATGACTAAATTCTGTCTAAGCAGAATAAACCAGGGAAATGTCTTTAAGTATTGGTGATGAGGGAATCTTAAACATAGGCTGCAGGACTTGAATATTTCACCTGTGCTTGAATAAAATATGAATATTCCATCACCTTGGAATTCTCCATTTTTTCCACCAAGTAAAACCCAGTGAAAAGTTGTTTGTTTTTCTCTTCCAAGAGCAAATTCTGAATTGAAATAAGCACGAAAAAGAATACCTAGTCAAGGCTTCCCATTTTCTGTTGGGTCAAGTTTCATGAATTCTTTCTCGTAATTTGTTTTTAAAGTTTATTCAGAATGAATCTGGCCATCACCAACTAAGCCATGCAGAATTCCCTAGGAAGACTTCAGGAACCTTTCCTGGGATTATTTGTGCTGAACCACACAAATGACAAAGACCAGAGCAGCAAGACATTGGTGTGACAAACAGGAGACAAAGAACAGCACAGAATCCAGAGGTCTGGCTGCAAATGAGCAACACAGAATTAATGCATTTTGGATGTTAAATTTCAAATTTGAAGCTATTCATTAATTCATGAATAATTCATAATTCACACTTCATAACTATGATGAATAATAATTACACATAAAATGGAAAGTGCAGGAAAAGAGATAACAATTGATATTGAAGAGATAACAATTGATATGAGCTGATGAGAGATGAGAAATATTCAACATACTCCTTACTGAGCAGCTAATCTCTAAATTATAATTTCTTTATGGCTTTCTCAAAAACAAAGCACATTTTCCACTAACCCTTCAATGTTTTAATAAGACAGAGACTCTTCATACCTGCCTTCTTCATGGACCAGTCCTGGCTAAAAGGCAGTGTTTGTGTGTGAAATCAAAGCTGGCTAAGAAAGAATTTAAATTCACAACAGAATAAAAGACATTGTTATTGTAGAAGCTTTATTGTCAGATGAAAGAAAGAAGATAGGACAGTGCAGGAGATGCAAAGCCTTGTGCAGTTGAAGTTATATGTATGGAATGATATCAGGGCAAGGATTCCTGGAAGATCTGTACAATGGAGTGCTATGGAGAAATCTGCATGAGACTTCAATGAGTGAAGGATGATTTGTCATAATCCTTTTCAGACTAACACAATATAAGAGGGGCTGTCTTACCCTCCTGCCAGGGTAAAGTTACACTGAAGGCATCAAACTCACCTTAAAGCTCTGCAGTAATGCAGGTTTTACCACATTGACCAATGCTGCCTATCCACCCTTATCATAAGCCCAACTAAAGTTTTACTCTTTAGTGAAATTTATATGAGAGTTTTCTTATTTGTCTGCCATAAACACAGAGGACAGCTCAGAGTGAACTTTTGAGGGCAGTTATCAAAGAGACTTCAGAGGAAGTCCAGCTGAGATAGAATAGTTACACTTGAGGGAAAAGAAATGCTAGGAAATTACTGTGTGTTAGAAAAATTATAGCAAAAGTTAAAACTGGTAACTCTGGGGAATTAATTTAGTAATGGGGAACTCATCCAGGCTCAGACAGTTGGATGCTTTGCTGGATTGGGCTCTTCAGAGCTACCAGAAACTCTTGGATGTCTTCAGGTTGAGTTCTGAGCCTCACAGAAGAGATCTGAGCATGGCAGAAGTCCATGTAAATGGCAAAAAGACAATTATTTCCCAACACTTTCTAGATATCACCTACACAAAAGGGACAAAATGTAGAACCAAAGAACTAAGAATTAAAGGTGCTAAGTTAAGCAAGAAAAACTTCAGAAATTCCAGAGGATACAGAGAGAGACAGAGATGAGGCAGACAGAAAATGGGAATGTTCTCAGATGATATAATTTAATTTATCCCCAAAAGGTGTATCTATCATCTCAGAAACAGGTCTCCACCAGATGAGGTATGACATCCCCAAAAGGCTGGTGTGGGGTTTAAAAGGACAGCCAATGTGGATGACATGCAGAAGGTAATCCTGGGAAACAATCACACATCCCCTGACCCGTGTTATCCCTCATATCCCTTACAGCAGCCTCATGGTCCCTCTGGCTTCTCCTGTAACAATCCATTTAAAAATAAAGATATTGCTCTTTATTCTTATTTCTCAATGGCCTTATTTGTATCTTACTCTTACATTCTCTGTCAGTTTTGATAATCTGCTTTAGCAGCCTTGTATCCAGCTGGTTTACGCCTTTATTCTGCCTGGCTTTTAATGTTCTACAAAACAGGAAAGAAAATACAATCAGTAATGTGAACTAAGGCAAAGTTAAGACCAGCAGTAACTTGTTGGAACAAAAAAATTATTTATTCTACCATTTTTTTCAACACAGTGAGGACATGTATTTCAGTAATCAGAGATGAATGAGACTCAGGCTGTGTTCAGAGTCTGAGTCTGTCACTGGGACTGTGTGGCTGCTAGGGACAGTCACCTGTGAAAAGGAAAATAATGTTCCTTAGCCTATTTGGGGCATAATAAAAGTTTGTAAAGCATTTTGATACCCTAAGGTATCGTACTAAGGTAACAAATGACTGTTAACTATCACCACCACGTCCAAGACTCCAAGCAGCTCCCTATCCACATCCACCAGATTCAACAATGGAATTTGGATGTGTCCATTTCTTTTTTAACTTCAGGGAAAGTCTTCTTGGCACTGTCACTGTGTTGAGGATCTTTGTCAGAGTCCCTTCTTCCCTTGTGGCAGCTGGTCTGGCAGGGCTGTGACTCCTTAGCCCAGCCCTGCCTTTGCTGCTGGAGGAACCACAGAGGCTGGAGCTCCCAAACCTCCTCCAGGAGCATCCCAGAGAGCTCAGCTGGAAGGTGCTCTCATTTCTGGGGCTGCCAATCTCTGCTGGACAAAAGATTGGGAAGGCCACTAAAGAGGGAAGAGAATCCTCCCAATTTCTCCTTCCAGTTTCATGCCAAGTTGTAGCTGGGGGTGGGTAAGGGCAGTAAAAGAAACCTTCCTCTGGGTCTCACAACTGCTATTGCATTTAGTTTATCTAGGAATTCTTTCTTTCCTTACCCTTCCCAAAGGCTGTGTCCTTAAGTAAATACTGTGTTTGTTTTTCTTCGAAACTGGCTTTAAGTGTAGACAAAGTAGCAGTTTAGTCTGTGTGCTAAACTAAAATACTCAAAACTCGAAGAAAGACCCCATCACCAGCTTTGCCAAGGATGTATTCATAGCAGTTTAATTATACCTAAAGGCATTCTTTCCAAGATCCAACTTGCTGCACAGGTTCAGAATTGGCAATAGCTCCAGCTCAGGATTTTCCCAAACTGAAGATGTTCAATTTTCATTGAATATCAAATCAATCTTAGAATGGCTGCTCAGATGGAAGTGTCAGTGAAAAGAAAGGTATCAGTTTGAAACAGGAATATCCATGGGCATCCTCCAGTGACAGATATTCTAATGTTACCCTCTTTCTGCTTTTAAATATGTGGATTTTGCAGTTGGGTAGGAAAAAAAGGAAGCATGGGATCCATGGAGCAGTTTGTTGCATGGCTTTGCAGGTAAAATTGCTAATTGAGGGCTCTACAAAGAAATTAATCTAGAAATGAAAGTTTATGACTATTTCTTCATTTAATTAATAGTAACAACAATTAAGAAGTCATGTCCAAATAACAAAGGCAGTTACATTCTTTTTACCATTGAGTAAATAAATGATATTGATTTCTATATTAATAAATAACTGAAAACCAATAACAATCAAAAATACTTATATGAAAATGAATAGGCATTTTATTTAGACATGAGAAGTTTTTATTTCTTTTTTTCTGGTTAAGTTTCAGTGTATCTGTGAATACGTCAGGATGACAGAATCTCATTTAAAAGCTGTGAAGACAGCTGACAGAAAGTGCATTAAAAATTAGATTTTGAATTCAAAGAATGAAAGCTTTAAATCACTACAGGCATGTCTGTAGGACAAGACTGATACCAGATGCTATTTAGTACATGTTATTAACAAACCATTCAAGCCTTGAAGGGACCTTGTCACTACATAACTTCTGTCTATGTAAATAAGATTGAAGCAAGAATTTATATTGCCAGCAATATCGAGCATCAAAGAAACAGGACAGAAAGTATTGCTCACGTTAAAGAAAGTACTAGAGAATACTAAAATCGATGACTTTCTCCTGACTTTGCTTACACACATAAATCACTCCACCGTGCCACACAAAATCCATCTCAGGAAAGCCCTGGCTGGCAGAACAATTCAAACACCTGCAATTGTCTCTGTGCTAAGGGAAAGGTGTGGCATTGACCAGAAGTTGTTGTGTTATTACAAAGCAGTATACAGTAATGCAGATGGAGTTGAGTTTTAAACTGAAAATGGATATCCACTGCAGGACTCATCAAAAGTCCTTTATTTTCCCTGTCTCTCTTTCAAAGGTCTCCTGTTCTTATGCTGTTCACTAATAACTGTGGTATCCAACCCTCTGTGCTCTGGGGAATATTGTGCTGGCAGTCTGAGCAGCTGAATTCTGGTCTTCCCTGGGCCTCTGCTCCACAGCCTCCACTGATACACCCATTCAATGTTAATGTGACTCTCTTGCCTTTTCCTGTGGCCTCCCTAATTTATCAAAACCAATTCTCCCTTGCTTTTCACCTCAGTCATTACAGCCACACTTGTTATATACGAGTCTCTTCAATGGGTTTGCCTGTGTTACCAAAGGACATGTTCATATCAGACATATTGATACCAATTCTACAAATATTTTCTCCGTTTCATAATTTTAATTACCAAAAAAACCACCAGGAGATCAGTCTGACCTTCTTTCTTAACCCCGGTGGCTGAACAAATAAAGTTTTCAGAAACATCCATTCTTAATGAAAGAGAATGCATCACTATCTTTACGTGAATTTCTGGTAACATTGTTATCCACAATACTGCTGGGTTTAATTTTCTTTTCTTGGCTTGATTTA
>JBBMKD010000025.1:4178599-4201547 GCA_037834095.1 Argya squamiceps
TATTGTTGTGCTGCTTTTTTTGCATTTTAACCTGTCTTGAAAAAATAACCAGCAGTTGAGTACAACTCAAATATTCACTTTCCAAAGCTTGACCAAATTACATTGCACATTCAATTTCTTCTACCTTCCAGAGCAAGCAAATTAAATGTGATGTGTTGTAAGAGAAATAGGCTCAGTGCTTCCAGAAACTTCAATATTTTTCTGTTACCAAACCACCAAGTTGTTAATTAGAGAATGATGGAATGATAGAGATTGGAGCAGTGTAGAGAAACTCAGCTATTTGTACATGACCTGGAATTAAAAATGCAGCAGGAACAAGGAGCTGGAGGGGAAGGACATAGTTCACAATTACTTTTATATAATACAACAATAAAAAAAAATCATATCATATCATATCATATTTATTATATTACATTATTTTATGTTATATTACATTATAGTATGTTATATTAATTATATTATATTAATTGTATATATCCTATTATATTAATCATATATCCATAATTGAAAAATCCCCAACACTAAGCATTTTTCTTTTGGAGGATGGAGAGTAATTTGTTTCATTTTTTAATCCGTTGCTGATGGAATGATTTTTGGGAGTCCTGACACCTTTGAGTGAAGGGCATGGGATGAGTTTCCGACCTGAATTTCAGCTCCTGTGACTGGAATACAACTGTTTAACCACCTGAAATCTCCCCACCTGGCCAGAAATGCTGCGTAGTTAAAAGATGTATTAAAGGTGTTCTGTTCTGGTTGCACCTCCCTACCTTAGGCACTTCTTTGACCCTTATTTCTGAATTATCAAAGCACATCCCAATCTCTGGGCTTTATCTCCACAGCCCCCCTGTGAGGGTTTTCTGTTATCTCCGTGCTCACGCTGACACTTTATGTTTCAAGGTAGTACAAAATCAAACTGATTCAAATGTAATAGTTTCCCTTTGGCCTTGGAGGCCCAAGGCAGCTCTTTCTAAACATGGTTTCAATCATGTTTCGCAGATTAAATGAATTATTCAGGTCTTTAAATCTACATTTTGCAGAAGATTTTGCTCAGCTTGGAGATCAAGTTATAAAAAGTCATCATTTCTCTAAACTGCATCTTAATGGGGGTTTTGATTAAAAAGTCATGTAGGAAGTACACACCTTTTTAAATACATGGTGGTTTTACAATGGATAAACCTGGTTTTCTTATGTTCTTTAGGGGCAAAACCCATCACCAGTTCAAAGAAGAACAATGTGCAATTACAATTGAAAGGAGAGGCCAGACTTGTACATCTGATGGTAAAATGGAAGTTGCAGGAAGGATTTCCTATTCCCAGGTTTTCATACCTCTCTTATGGATTCATTTCATCCAGAGGCTGAACACACATTGCATACAGCAGTTGGCAAACTTGAAAAGAAATTTTAGTGTAGAAAAGAAAGTAGTATTTTAGTGTAGAAAAGAAAGAAGAGCAGAGGAGAAAATAGAGCTGATTAAATAGTTAAATTCCAGTTAATGATATTTACTTGCTGTTGTTTTGCTTTCCAAATAAACCATTGTTTACAGTTTAACTTTTCATTGTGCTAGATGAAAAGGGAAGTAAGTATGAAGAGTTAATTGTGGCATCCAAGACAAGAATGTTTGGAGAGAGCAATTCTTCCAAAAGGCACTGGAATGAGCACAGGTTTTTTTTTCCAGAGTAAATGCACTTTCAGTGGAGTAAACCAAAAACTGACATGTAAAATGACAGAGAAGTTGGAAAACAAATTAGCTGAAAATGTAAACTCTTCAATATTAACAGTGGTTGCTGTATCACCCTTTTCAGGCTGAAGACTGATGAACTTTTCCTCAGGGGAAGGGCTGATTTTGACTGTCCCTTGTCTTACACATGGATTTCTGCCCATGTGCTGCTGTGGCCTCAGCTGAGCCAGGAGAACTGTATTGGGGCTACAGGGACAATTGGATCGGGGAGGAGACAAAGTAGGTAGTAATTAACCCCCCACCCCCCAAACCCCACTCCCCAACCTCCCCCCCCCCCATTTTTTACTATTCTATATTCTATATTCTATATATCATACATTATATTAATATATATTATATACAATATTGTGTCTATTATATATTATTTAATATATTTTAATAACAATATATTATAATTTTAATTTATTATTCTTGTTATTACTATTATTATCATTCCAGTTCCCTATTTCCCTTCACTACTCAGACCCCTAGTGTGCACTCAGAAGCAGGGTTTAATCAGCAAAGACTCCCAGGTGGGTGGCTGGGTTTGCCTGGGGAGCCCTCCCAGAGCAGCTGCTGTGTGAGGAAGGAAGGACGGACACCTTTCCAGCAGGGAGGGGACCCTGCCCAGAGCCCCAGCCCTGCCCCAGCACCCCAGGGGACACTGGGGGCTCTCCTGGCAGCTGCCTGCTGTTACCCACTTCAGCATCACCAGCAAGAGCATCTAACACTGGGCACATCTTTCAGGGACAAAATGAACTATTTTCTGTTCTGTCACCACCTGGGAGGGCTCCTTGTACCTCAGAAGCAGCACCACATCCAGCTGTGTGTCCTGGTCTTTGTTTGGCTCCCAAGGAGGGTTTCAACCTCCAGTTTTCCTGCAGCAATCAGCTGGCTGGGGGCTCCAGCAGGCATTTGGAACAGCTTCACTTGGAAAGATCCCTTAACTGAGAGCTGAGCAACAACCTGCCAGTTCTCCATCTCACTTGCTGCTCCGTGTTCAGCTGCTGGTAGGAAAAAAGAAAGAAGAAAACATAAATATTTAATCAACGTTTTTAGTTGTAAAATATGGTTTTAGGGAAATCTCTGATTCACTCTCATACTAAAAAGAAATTGATGGGGTAATTCTTCCCCTGCAAAGCTGGTGATGGGGCATGTCTCAAGCAGCACCAGGCAAACACTTTTGCTCCTGATCTCCCACTGCACAGGGAGAGTTAGAACTGCTTGTTGCTCCAAGTGTCTGTTCACACCACTCAGTTTGTCACATCCTGTTTTTCTGTGTTTTACCTACAAAATGCCCCAAGATATAATTTTACGAGTGTAGTTTGAAAATCTCAGTAGAAAAAAACACCAAGTAAACTATTTAATATTACTCCTGTTTCTTCTAGCTCTGGTTATGTTCTTACCGTTTATCCAAAGAGACAATTAAAGCATTTGTTTCAAATTATAGTCACAAATGTGACTTCTTTTCAGGCAGTGACTTTATTATCTGTCAATCCTGCTTATTATTAAGCAAACTATTCATTTTGTGTGTTTGTTGCTGCTCATGTTCTCCATCCCTGCTCCTCACAGGAACTGGGATTCTGCTGCTGCTCCCTGAGTGGAAAGTTCTCAGATATGGGGCCATCCAAAAATCGACATTAATACTGAAATAGTGATATGGATATCAGACAAATATTAGGATTCAGGAGCATTTTCACAGACATGCAGCTGTTGTCTGAGCACTCCTGAAGAACACAGGAGTGTTATTTGCAGCAGCTTGAACTCTGTGCTTTGCTCATCCAGGGAATTCACGTCAATCCTCTGGCTCCTTGTTGTCTGTTCCTTCAAACCTCAGAACAGTTCTGCTCAGTTCTTTGTGCTGAAACCCTGTATTGGAGTCTGCTGGACTGTACATTTGGGATTATTTTTGCTACTGCACTGCAAAGTAACCACACAGTGTTTGAGGGATCCCCTTTTGCATTTAATTCTTTTTTGGCTTAGCTTTTGCTCTATTAATAGTGACAATTAAAATTAAGAATATATAGCAAAACACAGAAAGTTTATCCAGCTGAATAAAACTGGAAATTGGAAATATTTCCTTTAAAGATCCTGGTTTTTTGAAGAAGTTTACCATTTTGTTCCCCACATGGCTGTAAGACAAGGTTATTAAAAAGTGCTCATTCAGAGGAGATGTTTTGCACCCAACTGCTTACAATCAGTTAGTTGACTATGAAACTGCCCAATTTCTGTGTGTAATCAAAGTAACTGTGTACACATTTGGCATGTAATTACGTTTCTAAATTGATTAAAATCCAGCCCTGAAACGATTGCGAGCGAAGGCTTGGCTCCAATGATTAGTTCTTAAAACTTCTTTCACAAGCTTGAACAAATAACATATTTGCCAAAAAATGCTGCCAACTGTGAAAGTTAATTATGATAAATGTAACACAGTTCTCTCATCACCAGTGTACAGAGAAAGGCTTTTGCCTCTCCTCACTTTATTGTCCACCAAGACAAAGATGGCGCTTCAGGATTTTTTCCCTTTAACAAGGACAGATATGCCATGAGTGACAGTTAAATTTGTTGGAGGTATTAAATTGCTAATGCTAATGCATTTTACAATCTTCTGAACTGATTTAATATATTAGACTGTCACTCAAAGTCTTAATAAACAATTCCACGCTCTTAGTTTAAAATCATCCTGTCAGACTTGGAGATTTTCTCAATTGGCCTCCATTGTTAATGTGATAGTAGTTTACAAACAAATGACTTTTTTTCTTCATAGGTTGGTTGATATGAAACTTTAATGGGTGTTTCTCCTTTTTATTTATTACAAAACAGCTGTGCCAGAGCTTAATGGGGTGGCTTTGTGCTTTAAAACACCTGTGCTCGTAGCTAAACTTCTCCCTCTCTTGCAGATAATCTCTCACTTATTCATATTTGAACAGATCTTTCTTCTCATTTTAGAGTATTGCAAACTCAGCCTTGTGCAACTTAATATACTTTAGAAGAATTATTTCATTATGTTTATCCTAATATTGTGTAATTCCTCCATGGAGTGCCACTTTTGCTTCAGAGACCCAGCAGAAGCTCAACAAGTATCAAAGTTTCAGGCTTGCAGATGTGAAAAACACAGGTACTCATTACAGTTAATAGACTGTCAGAGGAAAGTCATTACAAATAAAATACTTTCTCTAATTTTGTAGGAAAAAAAATAAGACCAATGACGAATCCATTTTGCTGAAGTTAATTTATGGAGAAAAAAAACTTGATATTTTTGATTTTGAGGCTCTCAAGTATGGGAGCAGCACTGGTATGAAAGGGTTTGGATTATTGTTTGGATTATTGTTTGGATAAGTATCCAGATTTTGATACTTTTGCTGTCTGTGTGTTAATATATCAGATTGCTGCCAAAGAAAAACTTGCAGAGAATTCTACCTCAAATTGGTATTAATAAAATCTCCTTCTGTTTTGTTTGTTTTTTCCTTATCTGTGAGATGATGGTAGATTTCTACTGTGAATAGATGCATTAGTTATTTGTAGTAGGATCTAAAATTACGGCGACAAATACAAATTTTTCTGACAGCTCATTCCATAATGTGCTGCAACTCATTTAAGAAAGCTTCATCTCCAACCCTCACAATTTTCATTATAGAATCCCTTAACTCAGTTATCCTGAGAGTATTCCCTAAGGCATTCTCTCTTTTTCACAGCTAGCTTTCAGGATTTGGACTAAGGCTGTGAGTGGATCCTAGAAGAAACAGAACCAGTCAAGATCAGTGAATTTAATGAAATATCAGTAACTCAGCCATCTGTGGATGTGTGTTTTTATTTGATGGACATGATCAAACCTCCATTTTGCTAATACATGTAATTAACCCAAGTGTTCACATGTGAAATTACCTGGTAATTACCAGGTCACTTAATCAGAGGACTAAAACTATAATATTTAAACTGAGCTTCCACCTGGCCTAGCATCCTTAAGTTTAGCAGAGCTTGTCCTATCTCTGTCCCAAAGCCTGTCTTGCAAGGTTTCTGATGCTGCCAGGAAATAGCTTGTCTTTGTTCAGTGAATTGCTATTTTTTATGTTATTGTTTACTTGCTTACAAATCCAGTAAAATCAAGAATAAAAGTATTAAACAGCAGAAAAATCGAGGATGTTGGGCTGCTTCAGTCTTTTGTTGGGATAATTCTGTATCATGGTATGTGCAATGCAATATTCCTACTTCTTGTTTGCTTTTCTCCATATTCAGATCATCATGGCTATGACATATATGAAATATTTGGATCTTTAAGTCAAGGGGCATTGAAAATTGAGGGTTGGCTCTCCTTGTTTGTGTTAGAGTCAGCACCACTGGAGCTGCATCAGACTCTGCCAGCTGAGGATCTGTCTCTGTCTCTATTTGTACTCTGAGTAGGCATCTCCAAAAAATGAACTGAAAATTACATCCAATGTGGAACCAGATTCTTAGCAAATATGAATATGACATAGCTGGCCTTTTTCAGAACTGTGTAAACATCAAATAAATAAAATACTTTTTGAAGGCTCCGATTTGGTTTTTTCTTTCTTACATTAACATTTCTGAACCTGTCACACCAACTGCTGGGCTGCCACATCTGGCTGAATCAGGCACATCATTTTATATTAACTTTATAAAACAAAACACAGCACCACTGATGTTACTAGACAATACATTATTGAAAATGTTGTCATCTTGGGTTTGGTGGGATTTTTATGCAGGGCACAGTCCCCCTTCTAGTCATCATCAGTTCTGGTTTTTTTCTGAGGTGTGACATGAGCAGTAAAGGCTGTGACACCTGGTAGTGGAAATTGTGTGATCCTGGGTGTAGGAATAGGTTGTCTGGATAAGCAGACCAGTCACTGATATTTGTTGACTACCCAATACTCACAGAAATATTTGTATGTGTTTGGATAGTTATCACCCAGCCTGTTTCCTCCAGAGGAGGATTTAAGAGGTTAGTTTCTGCTGGACAAAGCATCCTTCACCTCTTACCCTTCCAGGGGCCAGTAAGGTTTCCTTTGAAAAACTGGCTGGTTTAATTAGGACTGATTTTAGCCTTTGCCACCATAGATTCAGTTTCAGAGATCTGAGAAGCTGTAGGTGATTTTAACCCCTGTCTGTCATCCCTGGAATTAGATCTAGTGCACCTGGAGTGACCAGGGATCAGTTCTTACTCCTGATCTGCTCCGTTGCAAACTGACAGTTCCTAAGCCTTGGTAGGAAGTGTAGGAGACCTTACATGTTATAGAGATCAAGATAATTTTATGTTAAAAGATGAAATGCCATAAATGTACTTTAGAAAACTCATGAACTTCATGCCAAGAACGTGGTTTTGATGAAATAGGTATTTATCTAATGAATATTATTTCAGGAGCAGTTACAGAAAAGATTGTGACAGGCACAAATGTAAGAAATGGGCAGAGGCTGGCTGAGACAGAATAGAAAAATATGATCAAGATAATACCTCTCTATTTTTAATGCTGGATTCCATTGTCCTGGCTCCCATTTTCTTCATTTCAGCCTTACAAATCCAGAGAAATTTGATTTTAAAAAGAGGATGCCAAGTATTCCTTCTGTTAGATTTGCAATTCTATGAACCCCACACAGGGTCTGTAGTAATAAAAGATAACAATTATGAGCTGGTATAATTCTCATTACATGGCTGAGCTTGCATGAATTTGAAGCTGTAACAGCACTGGCCTGCCATTAGTGTGGGGTGTGGAGGAAGCTGCTGTAAACAAGCTCCCACAGGATGGTTTTGTTGGGACAGGAGCTGGAGCAGCTCCCTCACCTCATGCCTTTTGGGAGCCATCCTGCAGCCTCTCTCCATGCAGAAATCCCAGGGGAGCCCTCGAGCAGGGGCATTACTGTGCTCTGGTGCCCAGCTGGGAACATTTGTTCATTTCCACATTGACAGTCTCTGTTTGGAGGGTGTCACTGATGCTCCAGACCCACAGTGTGACACAATCATTTTAATTCTTCTCAAAACATCTATTTAGCAATTATTTCCCCCCCGCCCTGTGTGTGTGTTTTTAGGGAGCACCTTGGCCACATTACAGAACAGAACTCAGAGTCAGCACTTTCCTATAGCTTTTAAAACCTCTGGTACCTGTAAACCTTTATGAAGTGGCAAAACTGGCCTCTCCTTTCAGGCTTTGCAGGCAGCTGAGAATAATAAGCACAGCTTTCCACAGAGAAGTCTTTTTTTTACACAAAATCATCACTAAATTTGCTAGAAATTATGGTTGGCAGTTCAGTAGACTTTTCTGGTTTTAAACATGGCAATTTTTATCTTGTTTTTTTGCTTTAAAGAAAGTGGATACTAAAAATTACATATAGCAGTTCTTTCATATGCATTCCATGTGAAATCTTAAAATACAGTCTTTGAAAATCTCACTAGTGAGTGTTAAGGGAAAGGGATTTATCCCATATCTTTCTTTCACTGAAGACTAACCCATATATTATTATTATTGTTTTTGATTGAATCAGTAGTTAATGAGAAATATTTGCAGACAGCACACAGCAAATCAATATCTTTGTTTCTCCTGCTAATCTTCACTCCACAGATAATCAGCCTTTGGAGGGCTGAGAATTTGAGACTATTAGAAGATAAGGATGAAGCACTGACAGCTCACTCATTTCCTCAGGCAAAAATATGTTAGGTCATTTTTTGCATGTGAAATATGATAGGGATATATCATCAACATTTGATAAATAGAGAGGGGTTTAAAAATTGCATCTGAAATACTTGACATGCAGCACGTTTTTTTGGAAATGATAAAATCATAATTGTAGAAAAGACCCGCAGTGTTGCCAATCAGGGGCTGGCTGCTCTGAGCACCCTGGCACATACATCTCAGTGTCCCCCTGCAGAAGGAGGAATGAGCATAAAGAAAAGAGCAATTTTCCTGCCGTAAATTGGAAAGTCTGCCAAGCAGCTATGTGATCTACCATCAATCAGTGTTAAATTCTCCTTAGCTGCAGAAAACTCAGGAACTAACTATCACTGAGAGATTTCACACGGTGACTAATGGTATATGACAAACACATTTAAAATCTGCATAGACCAGCATCAGTTTGAAATATAACATGAATAATAAACAATCCCAAAGATATCCCGGTGTGCAAAATAAGACATAATCTCCTCAGACACATATTGTACATGGGAGATTACCATTCCAGGAGTGCACTCAATACCAATACAGCACTGAGTCATGCACACAATATGACTTCATTTGGAGCAGCATCTCTCATGCAATGCAGGCTGCAGTGTGTGAGGCTGTGCAGCAGGGTGGGGAGGCTGGGGGGGGGACAGGGGAGAGATGACAGCTGAGTAAAACACTGGCTTGAATCCACAATTACTCTGCTCACATGAGCAGACCCATTAAGTAATAGTGAAATGTTGAGGTGAGGGAGGTCTTCTCCACCATGTCATTACTGGAGCCACAACTAATGCATCTGTTCCAGATGGCAAGTGTTCAGAGGAATGGGAGACAGGGCTGTCCCTTGCATACTAAGCTGGTCATTTCTCAGAGCAAAGATTCCACTCATTCCTGTTTCATTTCCCATTTAAAACATATTATTTAGCATAGTATGGAAAAGTATTTATAAGAAAGGAATATATTAGCTATGAAAACTGCCTGCACTTCTAACTGAAGAATAGTTCATAAAACTGGAGACATTTGTCCTAGATTTGGATTTTCAAGCAATCAGGTGTTTTAATTTATTTCACTTCCAGATTTATATTTTTTATTTAGAACATAAAGTCCATCCTTTTGACAATGGCCTTTGTGGACACTATGGAGTTTTGGGGGTTTTAATTTCTTTTTTCTGCCAAGAACTGGTTGCCACAGAATTCAGAGGGAGCATAATTTTTTATTTTATTGGGAATAGGATCTGTATTTTGGGCTTGGTCAAGCTAGGCAGGAGCCACCACCACTTCAGGAAAAGGTGTGCCCTTTTGAGTGGACACACTCTGAAAGGAACAGAAATTGCTGAAACCAGAGCACCCAGGGCAAGGTGTGTGATCCTGAGAGCACAGGACATTCTAACAATTACCAAAGTGAAATGGCAAACCTGAAAAAATGTAATGACACCAAACAGCTTCAGGCTGAAGTGCAGCTTCCCCCACCCCAGCAGGAATGAAGGAACCTAGAGGGAAGTATGACAGAATAGTTTAAATGTGGTTAGGTGCAGTGTTTGTAAGCTGTGGTGTGATCTCTCAAATATTAGTCTGTCACTATGTCTCCTCATCCATCTTCTTGCCGTTCCAAATGTAAGTGTTCACAGGAAATTTGCTTAAAAACTATAAATGCTACCATTATCTGCCTCTGAATTGTGACTTTCTGCATCTTTGAAGGATCACTTTACCTAATTTTGTCTCCTCTGAGGTCAGATATCTCATATTTAAATGGTGTAAAGTACTATATATGTTAAAGATAGACAGTAGAGGCACAAGTTGAAAAGTCTGTTTCAATGAAAATCACAAGTAAGACAATAAACACAAAAATACCTCATGCTGGGGCTGCTTCTACACCAGCAAAAGGACTCTGTTCCTCGATCTTAATTCCACAAGAGCAAACAGTCTGCACATAATACTCAGAAAGCAGAGACTAGGGCAGTCGGAATAAACAGGAGTAATTAAATAATCATCCCATTAGCTGAATTATAGTAATGTCTCAGTGATTTGACCCTACTTTAGAGCACCTTTTCCATTTGCAGGATTGCTAACGAGGGATCAGGACCAGGGCAAAAACCATTTGGTGCCACTCCGGCGAGCTCTGTGCAAGCACCGAGTACCCATTTGGGATGAGGGAAAGGGGAGCTTGAAAATGACATGTCAGAAAAGATTCCAGGGCCCTGAATGCCTTTAAAGACCTGCCTATGTTCCTTCAGCACCTTGAGGAACTGTTCTGAAGGTTATGGAACTTCTTGTAGGGAAAATAGGGGCAGGTGAAGAAAAAACATTACCAAAATCCATTTCTGATAGTGCACTGACTCAGTGTTGAAAGAAGCCATACAGTTTATCAGATAAATTGTATTTCTAATTATCGATTTTTCCCAAAGGAAAAAAAAAAGATAATATTTTTTAAAACTTAGACTAGAGTGGAAGAGTGAGTGCAGCAAGGGAGATGAGCAGGCAGAAGGATATTTTCCATCTCTCCTTTGTGCTCTCTTCTACTGTTAGCAAAGGCCTCTGATGTATTATCATCATATTATCTTCCATTGTTTTTAATAAGGTTTTTTTATGAGTAAGGAATTTCTGGCTTTATGCAAATATTCTGTGAAGGTAGCAGCAAAAGAAAGTGCTATTTACACTGAAATTCATGTACTGACTAAAAAGCATTAACAATAGCAATTAACAAAAATGGAGATTGTGCTGTTTCCATCTGTACTTTGCAATACACAGCAAATGACAGTCACTCAGCAATGCATTAATTTGCTAAGGTTCTTCAGTAAAAATACAGAAGTTCTATTTATTTTAAAGCATTTTTTATCAAAGGAGTCCAAACCCCCAAAGCCTGTCTGCTAAATAATTAGAAATCATTAAGTATTTGAGAATTCACTCCCAGCCCTAAGCAAAGTGTTACTTCCCCAGGAGGAGTTCCAGAAAGGACTCGATGGAGGCAGTTTGGGTTTCCTGTTATCCCAGGTGGGATAAAAGGAGCACTGCTTTGCATCAAGGCCATCAGCAGGTTCAGGTGTTCCTCTGGTGTGTCCTGATGTACAAACTCTGCCCAGGTACCACCTTTTGTTGTAGAGCACAGGGAAAAAGTGCTGAGGGATGGTGCTGGAGAGACACAGAGCTGCAGACAGAACCTTCACCTCCCACCCTCTCTCTTTATAAACACAAGCAGAGGTGTGTGGAGGGAGCTCTTATGTGTCTTTTCTCTGCAGCTCAAATATATTCATCAGCTGAACAGGTTTTTCACAAAATTCTCAACTCAGAGAATTGAACTGTAGAACTATATTTTGCTTATTTTTAAATCACCACTTCTGAGGAAAGTGTCTCCAATTCTACAGAACAATCAGAGAAATCTCTAAATCTGTGAGGATCACGGCAGTTCTCTCTCCAGCACTTTGTGTACCTGCCTCATCTCTACCTGTGGAGCAGCATCCAGGTGGATAGAAGTGTCTCCATCTCCCTCCCAGGTGACCTTGCAGATGCCATTACCCTAAATGAGATCAGCCACTGCACGCTGGCTCTTGGCAGCTGCAGCCCCAGCAGCAGCACTTCCCAAAGAAAGGAGCTGTGGAAGAGAAGGAGCCTGGCTTGGGGAGTTTTGAAGATGATCACAACGACATATGGTATCTGAATTTGTGAATATGCCAGAGCCAGGCTGGCATAAGGACACATATCAAAACTGGAAAAAGCCTCTGTGAAGAACGCACAATTTCATGTTCATTTTTATTATCCACTGCCAGTGTTTACACAGAAGCCTCTCATCCACGAAAGTGAAGTTTATTACTATCAATCACAGAAACAGCAAACAAAAATGCTGAGATTTTATGTACAGTGCTTCAGTCTGAGGGGTTTACCACTTCTGTAGGCAGCAGTAGTTATTTTACTGGCAAATGGTGTCATTGGGAATATGTTGATCATCTGGCAGTGTTGTAACATTCATAAAATATCAGCATCCCAGCTGAGAAACAGCCACAACAACACAGTGGGGCAGATTTCCCTTTGCACTTGTCTCAATATTTATGCTGGGGTACCTGTTGCCATTGTGGACAGTACCTTTTGTGCAGAGCAGGACACTAATCCATGAACGAAACTGCAAGATTACTGTTAGTGCAAAATCCAACTATCAGCAAGAAAGGATTTTACTCTCCCAGTAACTTTCCCTGGTCAAGAAGGTGCTGTGGCTTGCAACTGTGCTTTGTGTACTTTGAAAGAATTTGAGAACATATTTTTTAAAAGCTTCAGTTGCTATCTTACTGTAATAAACTGCAAAGGACAGCAGATACACAAACCTCTCACATGGTGAGGGAAGGAAGAGACACCTTCAGAACGCAGTGGAGCCACCTCAAGCCTGAACTTTGCTTTGAAGATGCCTGGCTCCTTCCTCTGTGTCCAAGAAGAGTCCTTGCTGAAACATTCATGGTACTTGTAGAAGGTTGGGCTTCATCTAGAACTTTGTTCTTGAAATATCATGAGCAAGGTCTCACCAAAACCAGGAAGTGAATGGATATGACAGCTGGCATCACTTCAGTCTGGGTTTACAGCACCACCTGCAAGCGAAAAAGCTGCATTAAAGGCCTTTCTTTAAAGGAGCAGAAGGCACAAGTGGCTGATGACAGCTTCTGTCAGAATGCACTAATCACAGGGCTGCAGGGTAATCTGCATTCTTGTTCTCCTTCTCTGGGACTTACCAGGGATTTAATTATTCTGTGTAAAGTGAAATAGCTCCAACAGAATGGAGAGTAAGATGAAAATCAATCCTGTAAGTCCTTAATGGTAGGGTAGGTTCAAACGTTGGCAGGCAGGGGAAGAAACTGAAATTGGAGCTGCTAGGAATGGATCAGTTATCTGATCAGCTCAGTCAAGTGGAGAGCTGTGGAGAGCTCTCCTCCTTTTCTGAAAGCACCTGTGGGATCATTTGAAAGCAGGGGACATCTCTTTTCTTTGGGCTTTCCTTTCAGCTATGGGAAAATGTGTTGGAAATATCTTTTATGACCCATCTGAGTTTGCAAACACAAAATGAGAAGTGCCATACGGTGTCCAGCTAACTCAGAGCTGTAACAGATTTCCTCATCTCTCAGGGCAGCTCTGGGGCTGCCAAATGTTTGATAGGCACCAGTGCATTTCCAGGCTGGGCTGCAGAGCTGTGCATGTCCCTGCTGGGCTCTGCAGGTGATGACCTCCCTTCCAAAGGGCAGTTTTGTGTTTGCCACAGGCAGGTAGGGGCTGCTTGGAGATGTCTCTACCAAAACCAGCAGCAGCATATCCAGTGCTTTGTTAACCAGTGGATATCCCCACAGAGATGTAGTGAGAAGGGAGAGGAGCAGACATCTTTCAGCTGCCAGCATGATGGCCAGCAAGGCTGGCTCTCCTCCTGGTCCCTCCTCACAGCTCTGAGAGGGGCCTGCTGGCTCTGCTCTGGAGGTATCTGCTTCCCAATTTATCTGACAGGTGGTTAGCTATTAACATGAATAAAAGTTGTGACCTGTCTGCCACTTCCAATAACTCAAGTGCTATATCCCCAATCTGTCATGTCCTTGGCAACCCTTTTGTTTATTAGGAAATGAATTATTCATTAGGAAAAATTTGTTAGAAAAATGTGCCTTAATTTTCATCATTTTCACTGTAATCCACTCTTATCCCTTCAGTGGCTTTTCACTTTCCTTTGCTGCAGCCTGGTTGTTTCCAGGGTGGTGGCTTGGCTGACACAGCACTGCATGGCACAGGAGGGAGGAGGGCACTTTGTCACTGGCTTGTGCAAGTTCAAGATGTGCAGGGATAAAACACATTGCACAACAAAATTCTTTCAGGATGGAGAAGTGGGTGAGAGGAAAAATGGAGGAGACAAATACGAATGTATTTGCCACACACTGCAGCCAAATTAACCCTGCCTGGTTAAATCTGAAGGAAAAATAACACCTTTGGGAGTTTAGGGAGGCACAGTGACTCACACACATTTCTCTTTTCTAAGGCTGCTTACTCACTGCTCCATACTCAAAATGGCCTTCTCCTTTCTTCTTCTCTCCACTGGAAAAATTGATTTATCCCCAGCAAGGAATAATGACTTTCTTGTTTCCCACAACCAAAAAAAATCCTGTGTTTATACTCTATTTTCAGTATGAAGTTTAGCCTTAGAATTTTAAAGGTTCACTAACAGCACTGGTTCTTTCAAGAGCAGCAGCCCTTGAACCAGAGGCTGACCCTCCATCCTTTCTGGAGCCAGTAAAAGGCCCTAAAGAAATGAGCACAGATCCTGTTTCCATGAGTTAGCATTGGGGTAGCCATGCTGTCCTCATGTTAGGCTGGAAATTTCTTATGTAAATTGGACTGCAGTGCTCACAACACCTGTTACTATGGCAGCATTTATCCAGGTTAATAAAACAGCAAAGTCACTAATAAGATATCATCCTATAATGTTGGAAAAGGAAATTGCCATCATAAAATTTCATCAAATGGACATGACGGAAATTAGGAAGCAACTCTCACACACTGGAGGTGGGCAGGCAAACAAGGATATGTATGCAAGGCTGACCCTGCTGTGTGTGGGATCAAAAGAGGCAGAACGGCTTGGCCATCAAAGTTATTCCAACCCAAGTTTCCTTGCCAGGCAGCCATCTATCTTCCATGCAGTTCAGATTACATTATTTTAACCTCAGAGTTCACCCTTTGGATTGATAAGGCTGCCTACCTGAGGGGCTTGGAAGGGGAATAATTTGTTGCAACCCTCTTCCAGACAGTTTTTGAAATAGTCTTTTATACAGGTGAACTCTGTGTGCTGTACATTTTTCACTCCTGGGTTGTTCATTTGTTTGCTCCTGTTTTCCAAGGCAGTGTGGCTTTGCAAAGAAAGTGTCAGAGACTAATGGCATAAGTCCTTGCTAATTACTGCTAAAACTCCCATGTCTAAAGTCACTTAAGGCACAGAAAACTTGTGGGACACGAGACAAATTAAGAGGTAAATCTGCCAGATCTTAATTGAGGGGTATTTTTTTTTTCTACAGGCTTTGCTGTGCTTTAACTGAATTCTGGAGGACAGAATTTCCAGTGGCTGTGCAAACTGTCACACTGAGAAAGATCATCTGTTGCACTCCAGTCTTCAGCTCCACAAAATAGCAGCCCATTTTTCATGATTGCAGCTTTGTGTTAGCTGCACCAGGGAGATGTTCTTCTGGCACATTATTCAGGAAGATGTTACTGGACAGGTAAGAATGCTGAGGTTAAATTCAGAGTTAAGGGAAGACAGAGAGAGGCAGAAACTTTTTCATACCAGTTATATAAAGAACGCAAAAACTCATTTGACATTAGATGAATGGGAAAAGAAGAAAGTTAAAAGGATGTAAGATAGAAATGCAGTTCTCAAGTATTGTTCCTGCCCAGCCTAAGCACTGTAAATGCATGTCAATTGTCAATTAACCTTGCCTGCTTAAATACAGAGATGGGCAGATGACTCTTCTTTAATTTCTGCTTTTTTTCCTAGCTCAATTTCAGAAGCTGATTTCCAATGTATGAACATAATGAGAACTACATTGGGACAAAGCAAAGGTCCTCCTAACCCAGTGTCCCATCCCTGCAAGCAGCTGACACAGAGCAGGCTTACAGCATTGCTTGCCCTGATATTTTTCACCCTCAAATGGATTTTAGCTCAGCAGTGCCCCATGACAGGGGTCTCCTGCATTCAGTGAATTTGTATCATTTTTTATCCCACATTTTTTGCCTGTTGCCTTTAACATCCATTCAGATGTTCAGCTTCCCTCTGAATGCTGTCATTTCCCAGCCAGTGCAGTGACTGGGACAATTGCCTGGCAAGGATAAAGCAAATGCATGGCTTCAACCTCTGCTGTTTTGTGGGAGCAGAGGATCTGGGGGGAATTCCTGCAGCCAGTTCTGCACAGGGGAGCCAGCTGCACCACAAATGAGCCTTGGTTGGAAAATAACCTTTACCAGAGAGACAAAGGAAGACAACAGTGGAATGGTGACTGTATTTTCTATGAGGCTGCAGTTCAGGCCACAGGTAAAGAATAAACAAAGAATTATTAAGCACCAAAAACACACTTCAAAAGTTACCAGATGGCACCAGCTGTAACTTAACTTTTCAGCAGTCCTGCCAAGAGCTGAAGTGAATACAACACAGTACAATATCATTTGTAGAAAAACAAAACCCAGAGAATTCCTGCCATAATTGTTCCATGATTCAGCAATTCACCCCGCTAAGTGCTCCCAATCACACATAAACTCCCATAAATTTGAGGAGAGATTCACACACATGCCATATGCTAGGATGGATGCAAAACCCCAAGGACATCATTGGGAAGCTCACAAGGCCTATGCAGAACTCAGGGAGGAAAAGAGTGAATACAAATTTGCAATATGTGTTTCTAAGAGGAAGGGCATGGGGAGTAGGTTTTTTAAGCTCACAATTAACTTGCAGCCAGCAAAGGCACAGCTCTCCCTCCCCAGGACTGCAATAAAATCAGAGGAGCAGCTGCCTAATCCGTGGGCAGAGACAAACCAGGAAACCTGAGAAATGAGACAGGTTAATACTCCAGATTTGTGTAACCAGCTACCTGAGGGGTCACTCAGGAGACACTTCTCTTCCCCAGCACAGCACTGCAGTGGCTCCTGCTGCAGCTCACAGAACCCCAGGCCAAACCCCAACCTCAGCTACACTCTGTGAAATGAGGATTCACCACTTTTGGCTCCTTTGAGTCACTCTTTACCTCCCGTGGCATCCCAGATCAGAATCTGGCCCCTCACTGTTTAGTACCTGCTTGGATTTAGGCAGTAAATGAGCTTTAGCTGAAGACAAGAGCTATTAATTCCCACCTTTGTTAACACAGAAAAGCTGATAAATGCCTGTGTGCATTTATGTACAAGATAATGCAGCTAAAAAAGTATTCAACGTGTGCATAAAACTGCAGAGAGGGATAGCAGATGATTTTCAATTCCTTCTTAATAATTATAATTAAGCACACAACTATATTATGATATACAGTGTATTATTTCCCCGTTTTTCTCTTTCTTCAGTTTTTTACAAAAGCTTAAGGGGATAATTGTTCTTTGGGTGCATGTATTAAATGTTACTGGCAGTTTGGTTTTGAGACTATTCATTCCCTACAGTCTTCAATAGTAGATTTTTTAAAAACAATATAAAATAATTATAAATTCCCCACATAATTACGTTCATTATAGCACTATTCTCAGCGGATTTAGTCCTCTGTTAGCCATCTTGCTTTTCATGTTTCAGGTTCTGAATTCTGTTTAAATTCTATTACTGGGGAAGGGGCAGCTTTTTCTCTTTCTCAGAGTATTGCATGGAATAAAAAATGAAGAAAGAACATTCATTGTTAACTACTGGCTTCAAAGGAAACATATTTTAACTGCCAACCTCTGATGGTAATTCACACCTTCATATGGTAAGTGCAATTCTACTAAAAAAACTGTTGCTTTTTTCTTTTTAATTCTCCTTTTCTCATCCCTTTACAAGTGGTTGTGAGATTCCCAGAGGATGCTGACCAACAACTTGAAAACCACTGCTGGTCCCAGCTCCTGTCTTTCAGACTTCTCATTGCTTTGCCTTTTCTCCCAAGACCCAAGCTCTGGTTGCATCCCTAAATTCACTGACAACAGGAAAAAGGAGTATTCATTACTGTGTTTGGAGTATTAGCATTTTTAAAGCTCTGCTGGAAATGCAACAACTGCCTTTTATGAATAACTAAATTCAGCCACCAAATAGATACAAGGAAGAACGTTCTGACTTAAAAATTGCTAACCCTGCAGCTCTCCCAGCAGGGATTCCAGCAAAGACACACACAGAGGAGCCCAGGAAAGTGAGAGGTGCTCTATAATGAGGACACTCTCAGATTGCAAGGTAAGACATGGCACTCTCAGCTATTTAGGAGCAATTAACCTTTTTTTGAGGATGCTGCAGCTGGCCCAACCTGTTCTGTTTGCACACAGCTCCAGGGGCAGAGGGGGCACTGACCTGTCTGGAGCAGTATGTGGGCTCCAGCAAAACCTCACCAGGTATTCTGCACTACCCCTCACCTGTATTTTCCCTTGTGAGGAGTGGAAACGTGTAAAGACACAAGGCAGGGTCTGCAAACATCAGGAGAGCACCAGGAAGGAGAGTCAGCCAGCCAGGGCCAGATCTCTGCTTCATCCAAACAAAGCAGCTGATCCCTCAGGCTATTCTGACATGATGTTATTTAGAATCTGCCAAACTAAAAAAAAAAAGGGAAACATCCCAAACTGGGAATAAAGGATTAGAAACAAACAGGCTCTGTTGCTCAGATTTTTACCAAAAATTACTTTTCAAGTCATGCTCCAGATCTGATGTGACTGCCACTTGTCAATCTGCTGCTTTTGGGGTTGAATTCCCTGGGTACAGAAAGTCATGTGAGGTGGGAAACACCTGCAGCATGGAGAAATAAAACAAGGTCTGGGCTCTCATTCAGAGAGCTGCAGTTGGGCAAACTGCTCGCCAAAGACATGATTTAATTCTGACATTGTCATCCTGCCAGAGAGAAAGAGAAGCTAAAGGGCATAATATGGAGCCAGAGATTACCACTAAACTGACATTTTCTTGAATTAAGATGGATTAAATTTTTAAGTAGAAGAACTATTATTGCAGTAGGACTGATAGAAAATATAACTCTCAAATTAGAATGAGATTCAAGAATGATGGGACTGCTTGAACCAAATTTCAAGTGCAAGATTGAAACCATATTTGTGGGAATTTAGGCCATTTATAACAACATCAGTTGATATTCTTATTTAAGTAATATATCACTTGTTCTATCTAGCAACCTGTACCTTGTCACCTTCTCCACTTTCAATCACAGGTGGAGTACTTGTCAGGAATCAAAATATTATCTGCACCTCTGAAAATGAAAGAAAACAAGGGAATATTTATACTTCAAAAGACCCTAAAAGACAAGTTAAAAAATGGCATTTATGGGCATCATTAAGCACAAACATTGTGCCATCAATACTGAACAGGCCATCACTGACAAGACAAAATCAGTCTGTCATTCTACCTGTTAAAAACACGGTTGTAATGCTCAGGGCACAAGTGAATTCATTTTATCTGCACTTTCAGAAGGTGTCTGGGTGCAAGTTCCATGATCAGTGCAGTTTCTGCTGTTCCAGGCAGGGTTCTGGTAAAGATGAATGAGTATTGGAATGGACAGGGCACACAGTATCTTGCATCCCTCAAAATGCTGTCCCTCTGGACAGCATGGGTCCAATCCCACTGGCTTCCTTTCAAGAGGAAAGTTCTCTGGAGGCTGAATTCTCATGGTCACATTTAAAGCTGGGTGTGGGCAGAACTGATGCATGTAAATGTAAAATTCTAAAGCAGGATTTTTTCATTCAGCTGCTACCTAACCCTGGAAATACCTAATTTCTCCAGCTGAATCTCCTTCTAGACTTTCATTTCTTTAATTGAATGCCCAGAACTGCTGTGATTTGATTTCTGCCCCTAAATTTCACATGAAGCCCCATGAAAATATAAACTCAGTCTTTTTGGCAAAGTCCCAGAGGGGATTGAAAATTAAGAGGCACCTCTAGAACTACCCAAGGAAGCCAACAGTGGTTATTTCCTTCTAAAATGTGCTGATACACAGTGCATGCCCATGTCTATATGGATGAGGCCACCACCAGCCTGGAGTTCCTTGAAGCAAAACAAAATGCTAAAGAAAATGGTTCAGGAAATTGATCTGACATTCTAAAAGGAAAAAAAACAAAAAACAGAAATGGCTTGTTAGGAAAAAAAACCCCAAACCCTTTTAGATTTTTTACGGTTAATTCTTGCCACATTTCTGTTCAACATAACTGAAACTGAAGTGTTTGCCTTTAGGGATTGTAGTATTCCAATGGTCTGGTATAAAATTCTTAGAAGTGTTTCTCTTGGAAACAATGTGATTTATGTTCAGAAACCATTCAAAATAAAACCAGGTTTTCAATATTGAGTAGAAGTAGGGGTAGAGAGGGTTTGCACCATTCTCATTATCTGACTCTTAAAGAACTGCAGAAATGTTACAGTAGTGAGAAGTGTCTTTAATTTCAGTGGGTGGGAAGAGTTTACTACAACAAATACGATTTGAGTGTCTCCATCACTTTTAATGCTCAGCTGTTTAGCTCAGAAGATTGACTGCAGCTGCTGTGGATGGCTCCTGCTCCACATTAACACCTCCTTCCTCTGCTCCCTCCCTGAATTCTCCCCACACCTATCCATCTTTCACTTGCAGGGGAGCCTTATACTAATTGCACTTCTCAGAGCATTAAGAAGATGGAGATGGATTCATCGAGTGAGCAGGCTCAAGGAAAAAATGTTGAGGATGGCTCACAGCTGTCGATTTTTTCCAATTATTAAGAGCATGTGATCAATTTGTTTCTGTGAATGTGCAGGTTGGATTCTCCAGAAGGTTTTATAGGACATCTTAATGTCATTGCCATCCTTTCAAAAATGTAAACAAAAAGTAAAGAAAAACGTCTTTAATAATGTAAATAAAAACCAATGTCACAACATTAATAAACAGATGTGGTAACAAAAAACCCCTTGAGGTAACACGTCTGACTGCCTTCAGCAAAGCACAAATGCAGGTAACAGGGAATTTTCCCACCTTAATTATACAGATAGAGAATTTTATTTCTTTCTTATGCTCACTGAATCGAGAAGAATCATTGATTTATCTACCACTAAGCCACTGTCTGTAATACTTGGACCACAGTATCACTAGCTTTCTAAAAAAATCACTAGCTTTCTAAAAAATTTTCCAGAAATTAAGTTATTATTCTCTTGGAATACAAACCAACTTTTGTGATACTGATCTTTAAAACTTATCATAACATAGGTATGGGAATTAGGCAACTATTTTACCCCTTGCAGGAGAATTATCCTCAGAAGTGGAACAATCCACTGTGACTATTGCACCTTTCCTTTTTTCATTCCAGAGCAGCCAAGACTGGCACTGTTTGTGCTGCAAGGTGAACACCCAAGCCATGGAGCTGAGGTGACCAGAAAAGAAGAATCTGCCAAATGTAGGAGCAAAATGGGATGTGAAATAAGATTATACTTCCCAATCAAGCTGAAATCACATAGGTAATTAAATACCTGTATGTACACAAATAGTAATATCTGGGTGTCTAAATAGCATCCATCCAGTTGGGTATTAACCAGTTCACCTGAGCTTTTATATGCAAAGGGAAATGGAAAACAAAAAAGCTTTTACATCTACTAATGGTATTTGCAAACCTCATCCCAACACATCAGGAATATAAAGTCAATTCAGAGATATTTAAAATTTGTATCCACTTTAATCACTTTATATCAGTGCATCTTATTTGTTGTTTTATTGCCTAAAGTGGAATGTGTCACTTGTGTACTATTTACAGCCACCAGAAACTTGTCATGTTTAGAAATATTAAAGTGTCCCAGAGCACATCTCTAATTGAATATTCTTTCTGATACTCATGAATGATTAATGGAAGGCCCCCAGCCACTTACTGCTGGATTGTATATTCCTGAAAGAAAGAGGTTACATTTTCCTGATTTATAAGTTCAAGTTCTATGTGGCAATCAAAATTTCACCTAAGAAATGGCCATTCTCTGGAGACAGGTCTGCTTTATACCTGATCTGTGGCCTGACTGGGCAGCAAAATCACCCAAAAATTCCCAAAAGCAAAAAATCCATGATGGTCCCACCATCACAAAAGCAAAAGCTAAGCTGAATGCTGTTAACAGGTGTGTTTTACACTCCCACATAATACACATTTGATGTACCAAAGTGAGGAAAAATGCTGAAAAATTTGAGGGAAGCTTCAATAAAAGTGCATCAGCTGGACAGCAAGGCTTCAATATTGCATATCCCGTGCAGATTTTGACACCTCATTTCATCTGTTCCTTGTCCTCCCTTTGGGAGGGACAGCTGGTATGGCCTGAAGGTTTCCTCATCACTTGTGTTGTGCTCCTTTCCTGAGTTCTGCTGACAAAATATGGGCTTCCCTCAGCGAGATTTCCAGTGTGGTACAGAAATGACTCCATTAAATGTCATAGATAAAATGCTCTCTTGCCATTTCCCAGCACAGCACAAACATGGAAACACTGTGCCTGGCACAGATCTTCCCAGACATCGATATCTATCTCTTCTTCCTTGGGCTTTTATATCCTCATTTGTAAGCTGCTGGGCAGGATGGTGAAGAAGGCAGCAGAGTACTCTGGACTCTAATTCACAAGTTAATGTGTTCTTCAAAGGAAGAGCCTTTTGTATTCCTGTTCCTGTACTCAGGTAAGATATTCGTACCCTTTCTGTCATCCCTTTCTGTAAAATGTATCAAAGCAAAGCTGTCCTGTAGAAGGAATGAATAAAAAAGGGCTCACAGGATGGGAATACTGAGATGTGTACAGAGAATAATTTAATTTCACAGAATGACCAAATGGCCTGCATTGGAAGGGACCTTAAATCCCATCCAGCCCCACCCCTGCCATGGGCAGGGACACCTCCCACTGTCCCAGGCTGCTCCAAGCCCCAGTGTCCAACCTG